>JAIUZE010009556.1:0-34745 GCA_022085475.1 Heliosperma pusillum | reverse complement strand
TTCTTAGCTAGAGATAGGGGTAGGACACTCACACTAGCGCCGAGGTCACATAAAGCATTATCTATATTAAGGGCGCCTAGGGTACATGGGATGCTGAAACTACCGGGGTCACCTAGTTTAGGTGGAGAATTGCTCAATTGAGGTGCACTACACCTTTCTGTGAGAGCAATTGTCTCTACCTGGGGCAATGCTTTCTTCCGGTTCAAGAGGTCTTTGAGAAACTTGGTGTAAGAAGGTACTTGTAAAACTAGATCAAGAAATGGAATAGTAATATTAAGTTTAGCAAGTACCTCTTTAAATTTTCCAAATTGTTCCTCGAAAGGGGACTTCTGCTTGAGACGCCTCGGGAATGGCAGCTTAACCTCAGTTCCAGCATTTCCAGCTATCAAGTCCTTCTCCAGACCTTCCCCATAGCTCTCTCCAGCACCTGTTAGACCCCCATGACGATCGGTGGTGGGGTCCACCGATCGGTGTAATGCTCCGCTTTTGCCCCTGCTTGTTTCTGTTTCATATTCTGGTTCACCCTTGTCTCTGACTTTCTTCTTTTCAACCCTTGGCATGGAAGGACTGTCATAGCTAACTCCACTCCGAAGATGAATAGCATTAAGAGTGTGAGTTGGGTGGTTGGGTTGTGGAGGCAATTGGCCTTGTTGCCTTTGAGCTTGCGAGGCGGCCAGCTGGGCTATTTGAATCTCCAAATTCTTGATGGCGCTAGACTTTTCTTGGTCACTTTTAGCCACTTGAGCCACTTGAGCAATAAGGTGCTCTTGGCTTTTCAGAACCCCTTACAACATGCTTCGTAGATCATTCATGTCGGTAAAAGTGGGTGACTTGTAAGGTTGTGGTGACGATGTGGATGCAGCCTTGTTTGGATGTTGATAGGCTGAACTAGAGGTGCTTGTATTGCCCGGTGGAGGGCCTTGATGAAACTGAGCTTGATATGGTTGCTTGTAGGGTTGTTGAAAGCTCTGACCATAAGGAGAGCTTTTCTGATAGTTATGGAATGCAGCAACCTGCTCTTGAGTGCCCTGACATGTGTAGATCGTGTGCCCATATAACCCACATGCATTACAAATCATAGGCAATGGCGAGGACTGCACTCCACCGATCGGTGGGAGGGGTGTGCCGATCGGTGTAGAGTTGTCCATCTTCAGACTTGCTAGTTGTGCTGTCAAATCTGCAATTTGTGATGTCACGCTATCCTGGAAAAATGTCTCACCACTCACTGCTGCAACACTAGTGTAGGATGATTGTACATACGATATGCTATGATTAGCCATTTGCTCAATCACATTCCTAGCTTCATCAACCTCCACCGAGTCAAACCTCCTATTTGCTGCGGATTCTAATATCCTCCTTGAGTCTGTATTGAGGGAGTTGTAGAAAGTCATGGCGATGTACCCCTTAGTAAACCCATGATGAGGGCATTGCCTTTCTAGGCCCTTGAATCTTTCCCATGCGTCATATAGAGACCCATTCACCTTTTGTCTGAACCCAGTGATTTGCATCCTAAGGTTAGCGGTACGCTCCGGAGGGAAGAATTTCCTGTAGAAAGCTAGCACAAGTGTATCCCACGCGTTGCTCTATGTCACACTAAGAGTTTGCAGCCAAGATGAAGCCTTGTCCTTCAAAGAATGCGGGAACATCATTCATTTTATTTGGTCTTGGGTCACACCCTCATCGATAATCATTGCGCACAAGTCGCAAAATTTGTTGATGTGACTAGCCGGGTCTTCATTCATCCCTCCTACAAATTGCTCTTTTCGAACCAAGTTGTAGAATGATGGATCTATTTTGAACTTGGTAGCTGTGAGGTTCGGCTTGAGAGTCCCAGTTGGAACTTGAGCAGCCGTAGGCAGCCCTTCATCCGAAAGCTTCGGCATTATTCTTCTTGGTGGTGATCGTGGTGGTGTGGATGCGGGTGATGATGAAGATGATGACGATTGCTCACTAATACTCTCTGCAAGTCTTTGATTCTTGCGCAGGGTCCTTTCTGGTTCAGGATCGAATGTAAGTAGGATCCCAGAACGTCTCCTGTCCATAAAAACTTAGAGAAAACAGTCAGAAAGCAAGAGCACCGATCGGCGGTGGGTCTGACCAATCGGTGTAAAGGTAAAACTGAACCTAAAGACCCTAAAAATCAATTTGAAACTATTGCCTCCCCGGCAACGGCGCCATTTTGATAAGCGAGATTTATGTCGTTCTAAGTCCGCTATCAAACAATATTTATAAGTCCAAACTAAAACTAACTAGGGCAGCTAGTGATAAGTCCGGGTCGATCACAGGGAGGCGGTCGATCTAATCAAATCTAGGGTCAAGTTCAGTTCTGCCAAGTAACAGGTTTTAATAGTTTGAGAGGTTGAGAAAGAGGGATAACAAACAAAAGCAATAATCGAAATGCAATAAAAAGGGTACGAAAATCAGATGAAGGAAAAACTAGGGCAGAACGGGTTCACTATGGTGTCAAAGGGATAGGTCGAGCCAAGGTCTAAACAGTCTAAAGGATGAGAAAGTTGCTTGTTCGGCCTCCTAACCACCCCTAGCGACTCTGATAACTGGTTCGGTCTCACAGAAATCACTATCCTATATGTCTACCGATCGGTATAAGGGTATGCCGATTGGTGTCAGGTCTATCTTCCCAATCACTTGGTCAGTCTCAGGGGAAATACACTAAACAAATGATAACCTAGCGTCCTAGGTCAGTCAAACGACAATTAAATCAAACATAGGTTCAGATGCATAAACGGTTTAATTGGAACCCCCAAATCCCGGATCCACAATAGTTCACCCTAGCCCTAGCATGCAGATTAGCTACTCATGGTGATAGATCTAAGCATATGAACTACTGTATTAGCATAAGACATCATAGCAAAGCGATGTGGAAACAATAAACGAACGAAATAACTAAATGCGAAACAAAGAAACCTGAAATAGGTCTGAATACAAGGCTATGTCGATCGGCAGAAGAGTATCCCGATCGGCGGAAGTACAAAAACGAACGAAAACTTAAAACTAATCGACTCCAATGTAAAGAATAATCTAAAATGGTGTTTTAGAGCGGAAACTCGATCCGTGACAAGGGATCTTGCGTCTAGGGAGAGATACCCCCTCACTCTCTTCACTTCTCCTTCATATAGAGTTAGGTTTTCTCCTTTGGGCTTCGATGTTTCTTCTGAGTGACTTGGGCTTCGGAAAGCTTCGGTCCCGTTGCTCAATAGCTTGCCCAGTAGATTAGAGAGGTAGAAAACGAAAGTGGGCTTGTCATTGCCGATCGGTGTACTAGCTTACCGATCGGAGTGGGCTTCAAGAAGTGTGTACGATCGGTGTCCTAGCCCACCGATCGGTGGATGGGTCTTGACGATAGGTGTGGGCTTGAGTTGTCCTCTATAGGTCTTCATTTGATAGTTCAAGGTAGATGTGGGCTCCCAGCGATAGGTGGGCTTGTATGAAGTGTCCACAAAGCTTAGGCAGAAGTGGAAAGGGCCCCCAGGATGTCTCTGCCGATCGGTGGTAGGCCAATTGGCCCTTGGTCGATCGGTAGGTGGCATTGCCGATCGGTGGTAGTGTTAAATTCCTGCACCGCGCACCGAACTTAAAACGTCCGCCATTTCTTCGTTACTTGGCGGATTTTGGCGTTCTTGTTCTCATTCCGAAGCTAAGAAAGAGATCTATCTTATCCATTTTGAATCGCCTCAATCACATATCTAGAACTCAATCTATTTCCCTTCAAACTATCCAAAATGCATCCAAAAGCACCCCGAGAAGTCCTAAACCTGCAATTGAAGAACAAAACATACCAAAGTAGCATAGGCGAGGGATATGACATGAAATCGGCTCAAATGAGCTATAAGTAAGACTGAAATGGGGGCGAATAAGTGTGTAAATGTGCATATAAAATATGCACATCAAACTCCCCCAAACCAAACCTTTACTTGTCCTCAAGTAAACATAAACCAAAGCACACTTAATGACTACGGAAAGAGATAACGACTCTGGACACTCATGCTTTCTGTTCATCCAAACTATGGCTTTCACAAATAGATAAGAACAAGTGCACAAGAGTCGACCTTCAAAACAGGTCTTATACATGCCTAAATTTCAATGTTCTTCATGAATAACGCAAGACCTTGCAAACGAGCTCAAAAGTAGAGAGTCAACAAGCACACTCAATAACATGATTCAAGTTCGTAAATAATACTCGTAGTACTAAAAGTTCTCAAGGTATGCTGGGCACAAGGTTGTAATGGGGCTATGTTCAATAGGTGAAAGATTGGTGCGTGCTAACGCGTATGGGAGTGTGGGGCTCAAAAAACTGGTGGTTGCGCTACCACTAATGAAAAGACCCAAACGTTCATAACATTAACCAATACCGATCATAGGCAAAAATTCGAATCTCTTGACATTATCAAAACTTCAGTATTTGCACTTCACACAATAGGAATTCACATTTACGTATTGATAGCACCATTTTGGAACTGCTACCTTCACAATAGATCTCAGTACTTCACTTTATTGTTTGGAAACTCAACTTTCGATCACTATTCTTGCTGTATAACTTGCTGTGGAGCTGAATTATTCTCCAGATATTCATGTAACACTGAAACAGGCCAAAAACAGGGGCTTGCCGATCGGCATACTCTCTTCACCGATCGGGGTACTAGGCCACACCGATCGGTATCAGCTCAAAAACTTCAAAAATCAGGCCCTTTTCTTCATTTGACACGTTTTCGTGACATAACTCTCCTATACGCAACCATTACAGTCTGGGTAGGATGTTTTTACGATGTAGTTCATAATTTGTAAGGTTGTACCCAAGGTAGTCAATATAGTCTTGTGAAACGTGGTCAATAAAGAGTGGATCCTACATCTAAAGGGACGAATCAAGGCAATTTGGCTTAGTGGAGTTCAAATTTAAGTGAATGCCCGGTCCGCGGACCTAGAGTGCATACCTTCGGAAACTACAACGAGTCAATATTCACACTTATGAATCAAGCACGAGCATACAGGTTAAGAATTACAGTACGTCATTGAGAAGCATTTCGATACAAAGTAGATTCACATCAAACAAGTCAATTAAGACATGTTAGACTCGTTAATCCAATCTAATCTCAATATGTCGTATCATATAGGTTAGGCCACAGTTGAGATGAATTAAGCTAAGTGTATATATCTTCATCGTCGTTTTGCACATCTCAAACCAATACACACATATAAACAGTTCTAAAAAATTTTATTTTCACGTATGAACATGCAACTGCTTATAGTACATATGAATGAAGCACATATGAAGCACACAACCAAAACCCTCCCCCAAACCAAACTCGTCATTGTCCTCAATTGACGAAAATCGGAGCAAAGGTGGTTAAAGGAGAATGGGGAATGCAGGTGAGAGTGAAAGTGGAGAGGGTAGACTTACAGAATGAGTGAGAGTTCCCCCAAGCTGGTTCAAAGCAAGGCGGTGAGTGGTGAACAGGTCCTCACCATCCCGAGCTATCATCAGCTAGACGGCTCCGTCACTACCTGTAGCATTACAAAACAGGAGGAAAAATGTCTCTCTCGCTCTCATCTCACACAATGTCTTAAAATGTCTCAAAACGAAAGCAAAAATTGTCTAACTATTACAACTGAAATAAGATTGTTCCAAAAACAAAAAGCAAATAACAACGGGTTGCCTCCCGGAAGCGCTGGTTTCAGTTAGGTCCCGCACGACCTTGTTTAGCTTCGGATCAAGTGTAGGGAATGTCATCAGCACAGGCCTCTCTTGGCCTCCAAACAGCACGAGCATCCACAGGAGGATGGTTGGGCCATAGTACACTCGGCAGACCGGCAAGTGGTGAATCTCTGTGCCCGGTTGATCTCGGATGGCCTCGCCAATCACGTGAGTCATAAATTCCTGCATCCAAAGGTTGAAAAGTCTCCAAGGTGTCTCCAAAGATGTGAGACGGAGATATAACATTAACAGAACAGGCAGAACTCATAGCATCAACACTAGCAGGAGACAGGGGAAGGTCAAAACTAACAATCTGGGGCAGGGGATGATCATGGGGCTCTGTGGGGGGTGGATGCCGATCGGCAAGGGTGTGAGGCCGATCGGTGGGTACTGCAGACTGACAGGTGAGGTCTCCAAACTGGTAGGTGGGGTTCTTTAATGGCCGGTTCTGGTCTCTAATGATCGAATTGGTCTTTACAACTAAGGGAGAGCGGGGTGTATCATAAGGTTTAAACACTAGAAGTTCACCCCCCACCTTAAAAGTTAAGGTCCTCTTAGCAACATCAATTATAGCACCTGTAGTGTGTAGAAAAGGTCTCCCTAAGATGATAGGGATGTCGGCATTTTCAGGTATGTCTAACACTACGAAATCGACCGGTATGTAAAACCCACCCATCTTAACCGGGACATCCTCAAGTAAACCCAAAGGTCGTGAAGTGGTCCTATCCGCCATTTGGACTGTCATATTCGAGCTCTTGAATTGGGTGAAGCCCATCTTCATAGCTAAGGATAAGGGTAGGACACTAACACTAGCTCCTAGGTCACATAAGGCATTATCTATATTAAGGGCGCCTATGGTACATGGGATGCTGAAACTACCGGGGTCACCTAGTTTAGGTGGAGAGTCACTTTGTCGAGGTGCACTACACCTTTCTGTAAAAGCGACGGTCTCAACCTTGGGCAATGCTTTCTTCCGGTTCAAGAGGTCTTTGAGGAACTTGGTGTAAGAAGGTACTTGTAAAACTAGATCAAGAAATGGAATAGTAATATTAAGTTTAGCAAGTACCTCTTTAAATTTTCCAAATTGTTCCTTGAAAGGGGACTTCTGCTTGAGACGCCTCGGGAATGGCAGCTTAACCTCAGTTCCAGCATTTCCAGCTATCAAGTCCTTCTCCAGACCTTCCCCAGAGCTCTCTCCAGCACCTGTTAGACCCCCATGCCGATCGGTGGTGGGGTCCGCCGATCGGTGTAATGCTCCACTTTTGCCCCTGCTTGTTTCTGTTTCATTTTCTGGTTCACCGCGCACTGAACTTAAACGTCCGCCATTTCTTCGTTACTTGGCGGATTTTGGCGTTCTTGGTCTTATTCCGAAGCTAAGAAAGAGATCTATCTTATCCATTTTGAATCGTCTCAATCACATATCTAGAACTCAATCTATTTCCCTTCAAACTATCCAAAATGCATCCAAAGGCACCCCGAGAAGTCCTAAACCTGCAATTGAGGAACAAAACATACCAAAGTAGCATAGGCGAGGGATATGACATGAAATCGGCTCAAATGAGCTATAGGTAAGACTGAAATGGGGGCGAATAAGTGTGTAAATGTGCATATAAAATATGCACATCAGCTTGGTATTGTAGTGTCATTTTGAGAATTGAGTTGATCATGATAATAGTTCGTTGTTGTTGGGTATTATAACGGTTGCTTGGTATGTCATTTGGGAATTAGATGTCTCTAATTGGTGGATTCTAAAAGAGACTTTGCTTTAAGGAAATTGAGCCGGTACCCAAAGTTTGAGGAGTTTTGTCATAAATGAAAATCGATTCATTTTGAGTTTTAGATGAATTGAATGATTTGAATGGTTGTCTGATTGCCAAGTGATTGGCCATTTGTGGTTTGGAATTTGTAATTTTCTTGTATTCTAAAGAAATCATAGTTTGAGATTGAGAAATGTTCCTTGCAAGCTTTGGATAGTGAGTGCTCGGTTGTTATGGAATATAGAGTTAGAATGGTGAACTCATTTATCTTGAGGATTATAATCACCATAGTTTGCTAATGTGACTATTTATATTTGAGGCTTCGAGCGTAGTAATGATCAAATTAAGGATGTTATGGCGTATTAAAGAATCCTTATAAGCGATAATGGATTGTGGATGTTCCCTTGTCATGAGACTTTGGATGAGGCTAGTTGGATCTTAGATAATCATGTTTGTTGCTTTGATTGTGTTTTGACTTTCGAGGATGAGAAAGTTCATTGTAAATTTAGGATAATGAATTTTGGAATAAATTGGATCAGAGGATTTTATGGTAAGGACCGTTCACTTTGTGGTTGATAGTAGATATGGTCCCCTAAGATGAGATTTCTTTGGATTAGTGGTCTCAGATAGAGTATGATGAATCTAAGGATTTTATAGTACGTTAAAGGACTTCTCCTGCAGATTACAATCTATGGACCCTAGTCGATGCTAATTAGGTTTGAATGGTTATGTTGAGGACTTGAGGTCTCGTGGTTATGAAGGATTTTAGTAGAAATCAAATGATTGAAAATGTTAAGGTGTAATTGAGGTAAATTACATTCTCTTGAAGACTAGTTCATTAGAAGAGTTACTGATGTCAAATTCTTGTAGATCTTCCTGCCGACTTCATCGTGATTCTTCCTATCCCTAATAGTTCAATTTGTTTCGTTTTTGCGTGTTTTGTATATATTTTGTTACCCTGAATTGTGTGTGAATTGTACGAGTCGCTCTATGTTCGTGTAATGTCCTCTTATTTTGACTTTATCTTTGAGAAAATCTTCAAATTTCCATATTGTATTTCTAAATTAACTTTTCAAAGAAGTCTAAAGATGGATTTTGTACTCTCTTTTTGGAGAAAATAGATTTCTTTTGCTTTTATACTTGGATTTTGCGTTTGGTTGGATGTTTGGACTTGTTATTGGAGACGTCTGGTGACTAGTCCTGCACTTACTAACGTTTGTTTTGAATTTTGATTTCACTATTTCGTCATTAATTTGATTTGGATAACTTGAGTTCTCGTTCGCGATGGACACTCTTGAGATCCGTAAGTAAGTTTCGCACTTATGAAAAGTTTCTTTAAACTGTTTTCGAGATGAACCTCGTTTCTTAAATGTTTCCCTTGTAAAAGTTTTCGTACTAACTTTGAAAACCGATTCTTGTCCTTGATACTTTTGTTTTCTACTCTCAAGTTTCGAGGACGAAACTTTTTAAAAGGTGGGGTGATTGTAACACCCGCAAATGTACCCTATTTTAAATAGTAAAAATATTTTACGGATACTTTTCAGCGAATTTTAGTTTTAATTTGGAATTTAATTTTCCGAATCGAATTTAGAATTTCCGAGTTCGTATTTGGAATTTCCGCGAGATTCCATGTGAATCCCGTCTTAAGGCGACTTTGACTTTTATTGACTTTTCCACCCACTCTTTACATATACTACTCCTAACCTAATTCATACTCACACAAACACAACACAACTCAACTCTTCCTTCTTCTCTAAGAAAACCCCATAAAACCTTGTCTCCATTTTTGATCCGTCTTAGATTCGTCGCTACTCCTTCGTTGCTCGCTCAAATTCACGTAAGTTCGTCTTATTCTTCCCCTGTGACACCCTCAAATTTGCGGAAAGAAAAAGAAATAATTTAAATACATAACGAAGAGTGTCATAAATAAAAAGGTTCATTACAAAAGAAAATGTATATTATACATAAGAATTATACAAGACGGGAGACATATCTCCCGTATAAATACGGAAATAAAAGAGTGTATAATAATATACAATCTAAGAACCGAATATAGGTCCAAGGTAAATACTTCGCTCGCTAGCTCGTCAATGTACCCAAAGTATGCATCACCACCTGTTCGACCGCATTAAATATAAACACGGAAGCCACAGTCAGTGGGGAGTAAATCCGAGTTCTCCCAGCCACGAAATGTCGAGTTTAATGAAACATGAATAACATAAAAGCAATGTATATGGAAAATACAAAACTTAACATATATGATATGCTTTTCATGTTATGAAACAAGTAACTAACATATAACCTATCATATGAAAGCTATCATGTGAAACCGATAAGAAAATATAACAAGAGGTAGGGAAGCTGGTATGCTAGCTCAGAGGTTACCCTGTAACATGGCCATGATACACTCAAACCCTAATCAACACGTAATCATGTGAATCAGTTAACAATCGGTAATCCAAACTCTATCAATCCTAGCCGGCTTGCATCTCACCTTCTAGAACTCATAGAATCATACAAACATGAAAGACCAATCCTTCTACAAACAGGCATAAGTTCTTAGCACCGTCAATAGTCGACTTCTGTAACTCAAGTCTATACCACGAGGTAGGATATACTTAAATATTTAGGCTCAGCGGTCACTCTAGTAACATGGCCCAAATACCAAGCACACATCTAGGCTCAGCGGTTACACTAATAACATGGCCCAGATCCAAAGCCCATATCGTAGCTCAGAGGTTCCTCTCAGAAACATGTCCAAGATACGACTCAACCCTAAACCTAGACTGCGCAGACCTAG
The DNA here is from genome assembly GCA_022085475.1 of Heliosperma pusillum. NCBI lineage: Eukaryota > Viridiplantae > Streptophyta > Magnoliopsida > Caryophyllales > Caryophyllaceae > Heliosperma > Heliosperma pusillum. The sequence continues at coordinate 24,478 of JAIUZE010009556.1, read as the reverse complement.
AGAAATGCGAAGATCCATCGCATCCAAGACCCATGATACAATCACATGAGTACACACTAAGAAGATCCATCAAAGGGGTTGGCTAGTACTAAAGCTGGCTCCATTTCCCAAAGTGGAAACTATGGCAGCCATGCCCCGACTTGAAGATCCATCAAGCCGGGAACACAAAAGCTATTAAGCGAAAAACTCCATATGCTCGTTAAAGATAGTACGGGCCTATCAATGTCATGGTCCAAGATACTCATTTAGAATTAGAATGGTCAAGACGTCATATACTCATAATTCTCTATGGGTACTTAGTCAACACGACACCAACCATATAATCAAACAGTCACGGGAAAAACATCCTATCATGTGACTAATTGCATATAAATCATATTCACATATCATATCGCCTCATAACTACTAAGGCTAATTCAATAATTATATAAAACCTTACTTGAAGACAAATCCCCGACCCGAGTCCCGCGACGGGTCATCAGTCAAAACGGGGCTGACTAGATCTTAGTTTGACCAAACCCGTTTGATCAAACCGGCTAGAAACAGAGTCTTTAACACATAGACTTAAACATAAAAATCAACACATTCTTTACATGTTATTTTATTAACTTCTAACATGTGAAATTATTATATCGTACCAAAACCCGTTTGACTTTAAGGATATCAAATTAAACTACGATCTCGTATCATAATTTCTAACATGTGAGAAATAATAATTTTATGAAAAACCTTTTAATTAAATTATTTTACTTATTAATATTCCGCTTGCTAATTATACCAAAACGGCGGATACAATAACATATCAACAACCCGTCACAAGGTCCAACAAAGGGACCCGAGGGCTGTTTGGGCGGAGACAAACATGGGACCTGGACTGGGCCCCACGGCCTAGTTTTGGGCTGTTTTGGCCTTTTTATCGATTTTACTAAAAACCGTTTCTAATTATTTCCCGCATGCTTAACATAATTAAAACCCGTCAAAACAACAACATAACAATCAAACATCGACACAACCCAAAGACCAAAAACCGGACCCACCATGGACCAACCCAGACCGGGTCTGAACCGGCCTGGACCGGCTGGTTTGGTCCGGTTTTTCCAGCCCTTTTCCGGCCACCACCATCAATCACCCAAATTGTTTCTAACATGTTTTAATTAATCAAACACCCATTTTACCAACCAATTTAACCATCCATCATACAAAAATCATTATTATGAACAATCATAAAAATTCATCAAGAACACTAAACAACATAAAAAATTCCATACAACATAGAAATCATACCACTTATCATATTACTACTAAAACTCCATAAATCATAATAACATGAACCAAAAACAAAAGATGAACCAAAAATAAAAGAAACAAAAGCTATGTAACATATATTCGTCGAGTAACTCGGAATCGTTACCTTAGCTAGTAAAATCAATTAGCACCAAAATAAGAAGTAAAGAAAATAAGAAACCCTTCTACTAATCTTCACCCAAAATATACGAGTCTCCAAACTCGTCTTCAAAATCTTCCCCTATAAGAAATGACAAGAAAAAAATTATTAGAACTTAAACTTGATTTTCCATAATTAAATGTTGAAAACGATTTTGACGGAATTGAAAATAAACCGTACTAGAAGATGGAGAGCGAGGAGGAGATTCTAGAAATATAAGTTAGGACGGATTTAATTAAGAAATGAAGGTTTTCTGATGATTTTGCTCAAGAACGACGAAGAACAAATGAAGAACGACGAAGAACGAATGAAGAACGATAAAGAACGATTAATTAGATCTTAATTTGATTGATTGTTAAATGAAAAGTTGTTGGTGAGTAATGAAAAGAAAGAAAATATCAAGGCTTAAGAGGGGAAAAAGAGACGTGTGAAATGGAGAGGAATCGGGTTTGTTTTTACGCGATTTGCGGAGTTTAAGTTGACAGACCGATAAAGTTACAAATATCTTAGATATTTTTATTAGTTTAATCATATTAATTAAAAGATCTAATATGAGTGGAAAAAAACGTGACATGGGGCGTATGACTCATGTCAAAGTCGGGTTTCGGGACTTAAGTTGACCCGGGAATAGTTAAATGACGTTTGGGGTTAAATCATAAAAGTTATTCTTTACATTCCGAATAAATTCAAAATAATTATATTAAATTATGATAAATCTTAATAAATCTAAATAAAAATAAATCAAAAATATTATTTTTTTAAATAAAATTTCGGTCTTCAAAATTACAAGGCGAGTCGGAAAAAGTCAACGAAAGTCAAAGTCGACTTAAAAGTCAAGAAAAGTCAAAGATGACTTAAAAGTCAAGAAAAGTTTATGACGACTTAAAAGTCAAGAAAAGTCAATGACGACTTAAAAAAGTCAAGAAAAAGTCAAAGACGACTTAAAAGTCAAGAAAAGTCAAAGATGACTAAAAACGGTCTTTTCATGAAATCCCTCAGAAATTCCAAATACGAACGCGGAATTTCAAAATACGACTCGAAACAATAAATTATATTTTAAAAACTTAAGTCTACTGAAAAGTGTTAGTAAATATTTTTACTAGAAAAATTGGGTACTTTTCGGGTTGTTACAAATGTAAGTTATTAAATGAGTTAGTAATAAGAGGATATAAATTTAGGGAAGCAAAATCTCAACTATAATCACCAAATCTTTGAATACGCATTAAGCTAAGGCGAGTCACCCGACGTCTCTTAAAGTCCCATTTAAGCCTGAGTTGGAAAAGGGAAAAAAATAAAGTATAAAAAATGCGACTAGGAATTGAACACATGCCCTGTAGTAGAGATGTTACTACTTTACCAATAGAGCAAACATACATTAGTGCCTTTTAGGCAGTCTTTTTTATCTTAATTTTAACAGTACAACCAGTAGTATTGGGGTAGCAAAAGTTCATCTTTTTCATTTAATTTTCTGGGTTTGGGGTAGCAGCCGCTACCCCTTGCTACTCTATGGGTTAGTCCCTGGGAGGATTCATATTGAATCATTAAAATATTGAAAAAAAAGAAGATTATATTTAGAATGAATAGTTATAACACAGCTAAGCAATTGTGTTAGTAAGATTTGCGCATTGAATAATATAACCACAATAACAATTTTTTCTCATAAGAATGGTTAATTTCTTTCAACATTATGACTTTATGAGTGCATTAATCCCTATCGTAAAAGAGGCAACTTACCATTCATCACAAGTCTTAAAATTTATTATTCGGCTTGGTATTCATTATAGGAAATATTATTGTGTCCTCCTTAGTACGGTCCTCCTTACACCTAAAAGAGGAGGAATAAAGTGGGATATTATAATAACTTCGGTGTAACGAGTACCTTACTCCCGGAGGACACAAGAATTACTCTCATTACAGTGGCAACTGACAATAACTTGAGAATGGAAAGCAAAGCCAAAGACTATATACTTATCTCAATTGTATTCATATTATGCCAATTAAATGCATTAGTTATAAAGGCCGACATGCATACGGTGTAAAATAAATTACCATATTAATATTAAAATACTATAAACGAAACATAAGATTCCAAATGATAGCTTACTAAAAGTCAAACCCTATTTTGTGCTTTATATGTGTTCATGTGTTACCGAAAGCAATCATCTACCCTGATAACCAACTAAATTTAATTTGACACAAAGAATTTGTTACGATTTGACATAACTATTCGTAATAACAAGTGAGAAACAAGTATTGTAATAATGGTGTTTAGCTCAGAAGAATTTTGGAGTTTTGAGGGCAATTGTATGTTGTTGTTGTAAATTTTATTTGAGAATGACAGTCCTATTTATACAACACAAGAGAGCTGCTGAAAGAGATACCTTCTGCAACTTTCTAAGTTCTATCTATGCATCTGTATATTGCAAAATAACTAATGTTCACAGGCTATTACTCATCACTCAATTACTGTTCATGGTGGTGAATCACTAATTTGATGCATAGACAAACTTTCATCATATTTTAATTATATCACAACACTCCCCCTTGAATGTTCACTTTTCATGTACACGAATGTGGGTTTATACATTTTTATAAACTGCCTCATTAAAAACTTTGTTAGGAAAACCCAGTGGGATAAAACCTAATGGAGGAAAAACAAGTGCACCACGTATAAAACTCCCCCTTAATTAAGCATTTGTCTCGAAGGTGGCACATTCCAATATTCTTCACTAGTTCTTGAAATATAGTTGATGGGAGTGACTTTGTGAAAAGGTCTGCCAAGTTGTGTTTTGATGAAATTTGTCGAACATCAATTATACCCTTATTCTGAAGCTCATGAGTAGAAAAGAACTTTGGTGCAATATGCTTGGTTTTGTCTCCTTTGATAAAGCCTTCTTTCATTTGATGAATACAGGCTGCATTAACTTCATATATAATAGTAGATTTATCAATAATTATTTTTAATCCACATTCCTTTTGAATATGATGTATCATTGATCTTAAAAGTACACATTCATGTCATTAACTTCATATATAATACTAGGTTAATCAATAATTGTTTTTATTCCAAATTCCTTCTAAATATGATGTATCATTGATCTTAAAAATACACATTCACCTCATTAACTTCATATATAATAGTAGGTTGATCAATAATTGTTTTTAATCCACATTCCTTATGAATATAATGTATCATTAATCTTAATCATACACATTCACGAGCAGCTTCATAAAGAGCGGTTAGTTCAACATGATTTGATGATGTAGCAGTTAAAGTCTACTTGGTTGACTTCCATGATATGGGTGTACGACTACAAGTAAACATGTATCCATTTTGTGACTTTGCTTTGTGTGGATCTGACAAATATCTTGCATCAGCATAACCAAGAAGAGTTGCATCTTTCTTTCTTTGGTAAAATAGTCCAAGGCCTGAGTTCCTTGGAGGTAGCGTAAGAGGTGCTTAATACCATTCCTGTGACAACCCTCGCGAATGCGGAAATAAAACATAACAAGCATGTGATTTATAAAGCGGAAGATACGGTGTTTTTAAAACTTTTTACATGCCAAGATAAAAATACGAGGAATGTCAAATAAATACAAACTAAAATAGAATATACTACAAAGAGACGAAGTCTATCAAAATGTTATCAAATATCAAAGTTATTAGCAAAGTAGCTAAACAACGTCTAGGGGTGAATCGTCAAGGCCAATGCCCGCTAGCTCACACCCGAACCCAAAATACAACAAACAAAATCCATCCAAGCAAGCAACTTGTTCATCCATGAAAAACATGAACGCCACAGTCAGTGGGGAGTAACTCCGGGTTCTCCCAGCCATATCACAAATAACATACTTAAACGGAAATACGAAAGTAGAAGCATGCATATATAAATATACATGTGAAATACGAGAAGGATAAATAAGCAATTCAATATATAGAGATATAGGTACATGAAGTACAAAACCATAACCATCATATTATAGATAGACTCGGGGAAGACACTCTTAGGCAACCATACACTCACAAGGCTTGCATCTCACCGTTAGCGGCATAAGCTTGATAAGTTTGAGACTCGACAAACAAACCATGCCAAGTCATCCAACGATCACAAATAATCAATCATATAATCATCCATCCAAACGTACAAATACGTTGACAACATCTCTCACGGTAAATGACACGCACTAGCACCGTGTACATGACAAGTATGATTAAAATCGCATCCACGGGATAAACATTTCCCTGAACGCATACACGATTCAAACATTTCGTATATGTAGACTAATTTCCTCCTGGTAGGACGACGATATAAATATCCGATCCTAGTCTAAACATGCAATGACACCACCTCGCAACTATACAACATTTGACGGCCGGGTCGATCAACGCAAAGCGTTCGCCTCCCAACAACGTCGTCATATGCCCACTAACACATGATATTAAGCAGTAAGGATACACTCCTCGTTCCGACATTCCAGCCTTACGAACGAAAAGGTAGCCGGGGAAATGAGAGTACAAAGCACATAACAATTAGTGCTCAAACCATAACATGTGTAAAACCGACTCAAAGTGGGATATATCAAAAACCGTCACAAAACCTGCGATACAAGCAAATGGAATATCATATATTCTAAACATGAATATTTAAAAGTCATTACGTAAATTTATACGATAAACGAACCATGCGAATTATTATAAATGGAAACATAAGAAAGAATAGCAAAGGAAATGGGCAACGTGTGCCAGCCGGTCAGTTGGACCGGCTGCCGGCTACCCGGCCGGTACCAATATATCATTTGAAAACCAACTAAAATACAGCGTGTTTTGACCGGCTGGGGGCTACCCGGCTGGGACCATAAGACATATGAGAAAATGAAGGTAACCGGCTGAGACCTTCATAACATCTAAAGTATTACGTAACACAATTAATATACAGCCACTTTCCAGCCGGTCAGCTGACCGGCGGCAGGTCGGCCGGCTGGGACATATTATGCACGAAATTCATCTCTTCAACTTAACCATCATACAACCAACATCAACTAACATCATCAATTATCAATTCTCATTATCAATTATCAACTAACAACAACTATCATCAACAACACAATTCCTATGATTACTAATCCTATTCTAAATACGATTATTAACATAGAAAACACATTAAAACACGTAATGATATCGAGTAACCCTTCACCGTTACCTTTTCGCGTCTTCAATCCTCGTCTAGGTCCTATTCTACTAAGTAGTAGTCTTTGTCGAGGTCTTGAAGGTCTCCACCTACAATTAGACTACAAAATATGAATATAATTCACCTTTGAGAAAGACGGATAAATTGAAAAGTGAGAAAGACGGTAATTTTATTACCAATTAAGATAGAGGACGATGAGAGGGAAAGATTAAGACGAAAATTAGGGGATTTGAGCAAGGGATGAAGGAGTAGTGATGATCTTGAGCTTGATTGAAAATGGTGTTAGGGTTTTGGTGGTTTGTAAGAGGAAGAAGAAGTAAGTGGAAAAAGAATGAGGGTGATAGGGTTTATAAGGGTGAGTGGAGAAATATGGGGGAAAAAGCCCAAAAGCGCCTTAAGGCGTAACTCACACGGAATTTCGAGTAAAGTCCGAATACGAACTCGGATTTGTTAAATTAGACACAGGAACTAAGTTCTAGACTAAATCTAAAATTTCGCTGAAAAGTATCCGTATAATATTTTTAAATTACAAATAGGGTACATTTGCGGGTGTTTCAATCACCCCTCCTTTTAAAAAGTTTCGTCCTCGAAACTTGAGAGTAGAAAACAAAAATATTCAAGACAAGAATTGGTTTTCAAAATTAACACGAAAGCTTTTACAAGGGAAACATTTATGAAATGATGTTCTTCTCGAAAACGGTTTAAGGAAACTTTTCATAAGTGCGAAACTTTATTTACAAATCAGAAGAGTGCTCGTCGCGAACGAGTAGTCTAGTTATCCAAATCAAAGCAATGTCGAAATAGTGAAATCAAAAATCAAACAAACGTTAGTAAGTGCAGGACTAGTTACCAGGCGTCTCCAATAATAAGTTCAAACATCCAACCAAACGCAAAATCCAAATATAAAAGCGAAAGAAATCTATTTCCTCCAAAAAGAGGGTACAAAATCCATCTTTAAACTTCTTTGAAAAGTTAAATTAGGAATACAATATGGAAATTTGAAGGTTTTCTTAAATATAGAAACAAAATAAGAAGGCATTACACGTACATAGAGCGACTCGACCATCTCACACACAAACCAGGGTAACAAAATATATACAAAACACGCAAAAACAAAACAAATCGAACTCTTAGGGATAGGAAGATCACGATAAAATCGGCAAGAAGATCTACAAGAATTCGACATCACTAACTTCACGAATAAACTAGTCCTCAAGAGAATGCAATCTACCCTATTTCAAACTCAACATTTTCAATCATTAGATTCCTACGAAAATTATTTCATAACCACGAGACTTCAAGCCACTAACCCAATTATTCAAATTCAATTAGTATCTACTAAAGTCCATTGGCACGGTAGACTCCACAACTAACAATCCACATGAAAGATTCATTACGTACTCTAATCTTCTTAGTTTCATCAAAACTCTTATTAGAAACCACCAACAAAAATTTTTATATCTAGGGAAACATGTTCGCTAACAATCACAAGTAAAAGGAGACTTACCATGAAAATCCTTGATTCAATTTACTTCAAACTCATTATCCTAAATTTACAATGAACTTTCTCATCTTCGAAAGTCAACTCACCATGCATCAAGCAAAGGCTGAGTACCAATTCCAAATCATATATATTGCCAAACACATGGCGATACGTCAATTAATCAAATCATCTAGCTCATCAAACTCAAAACGTATCGGTCTTCGCTTATGAGATTATTCCTCGAATCTGGTCACAAATCTAAATTTCACAAGTAAGATTCCTTTTTAGAGCGTAACAATTTAAGACAACAATTTCCCCAAACAACCTCCAAGGTAACTATTACAATATCCGCAACAACGAATTATTATCATGATCCACTCAATTCTTAAAATAACACTACAATACCAAACTCCAAATCTAAAATCACCAAAAGAGGATACATTATCACTATTAGGATTTATCCTAGAGTTTAAGTCCTATTTTCCATGATCAAATACAACATGAAATTTGCTCAAACCAAAGACACATATTCTAACTAAAGAATTCCAAAATACATTACACTTACTCTCTGAGCCTTACAACGGGATATCAAAACCAATAGAGAAAAGATTAAGCAGCAACGAGTTAGGAAACGATAAGGAATCTCAAGGAGAACACGAGAATACTCAGGCACGAGATTATAAGAGAGGAACACTTGAAAATAACGAGGTCATAAGCAAGAGACAAAGCAGATAGTAGAGTTATTAAGATATCCGAGTAAGAAAGAAGATACGAGCATGCGATTTCTTAAAGATCAATCTTGACAAAAACATTCAAGAATGGAAATGAAAAGGGACAATGGCACAAGTAAAGGTTTAAGGTTTAATCCACAAAATTTCTCGTTTCAAACTTAGGGTGATATCAAAGCAAGTCATCCCGATAATAAAGGTCAAACAAGGGACCATCGTACCACAAATCATTAAAATAAGGTACGCCTAAATTCGACAAATTGACTACAACCCAATTCATCCATCCTTTCATATCACACGGATTCCCAAATGCGGAATTGCAACTCAAGCATAGAAACATTCCTTTAGCTCAAATATTCAACACAACCTCAAAGGTTTCTTTAACTGAAGGACTAACAAATACTCCCTTATACTTGGTCATTTTCAACTCATATAGCCCACGAGTTCATTATTACCAAAGTACAACATCAAGTCAAACATCATCGTTAACGTCCCAAGGTATTTCCATCATAGCTCACAACATCAAATCTCTCTCATATCTATAATCCTCAAGTAATATGGTTCAACTTACAACGAAACCTTACTACTTCAAACGAGTCTCCGATACCATAAGATAAGATCATATCTTTAAATCCAAGAACTATAGCCAATAATTATTTCACCAAGCACATACCCAAAAGTACACACTAGAAAATCACAAGAAGTCACTTAGTCTCAAGGGCATTTCACAACTCAAGGTATCATCCAAATATTCTCACTTAAATCAACTAGCTCCAACTTAGGTATGATCCTCAAGACACTCTAATATTACTAAACTCCTAAGTTCAAAAAGATTAAATCACTTATGGGTTAAGAAGTCATAGTCAACTCATTCAACCTTACACCATCAAATACCATGAACTATCCACACATTAGTCATGGCAAGCATCAAGCATTAAAATTATCAAACTTATCTTACTACCTTTCCTCAGAGATACAACCCATCATCAATATAGGGTGAACTTAGATCTACACCATTTACCTCAAATCCCAAATTCATTCTAATCAACACTAACATGCCACAAAGTTCAAAATTCTTCCGACCAAGTACAATATGCCACAAACAAAAGGGTATGGTGTCCACAAAAGGTCACATAAGGGAGTTGAGGTTACAAATTGATAAGGAGGAGGAAAGTAACGAGAGTAATTTTCAAGGGGAAAAGAAGTTAGATGATGAAGAAACACTTAGATAGAAGGAAGAGAGCATGATACATTAAGGACGAGAGAATTCATTGATGAGGAAGAAATACACTTCAATTAGGCTTGTCAATCTTCAATCTTCGGTAGAGGATACTTCTTCTAGGTAACGCATGATCCACCTCAAGACGGTAGATACAAATAAACATCACTCAACACAATCAACAAACAAGTTATAACCTAACAAACATCAAGTACACCAAAGACTACCACCTTAGGTCCTTAAGTTTACCCATATCTCATTCATTATTTCAAGGTCAAGTAATTTAAGTTTAGGGTTCACATGTGTGCGCCGGGAGCGTCTAAAGCTCTGATACCAACTGTGACAACCCTCGCAAATGCGGAAATAAAACATAACAAGCATGTGATTTATATAGCGGAAGATACGGTGTATTTAAAACTTTTTACATGCCAAAATAAAAATACGAGGAATGTCAAATAAATACAAACTAAAATAGAATATACTACAAAGAGACGAAGTCTCTCAAAATGTTATCAAATATCAAAGTTATTAGCAAACTAGCTAAACAACGTCTAGGGGTGAATCGTCAAGGCCAACGCCCGCTAGCTCACACCCGAACCCTAAATACAACAAACAAAATCCATCCAAGCAAGCAACCTGTTCATCCATGAAAAACATGAACGCCATAGTCAGTGGGGAGTAACTCCGGGTTCTCCCAGCCATATCACAAATAACATACTTAAACGGAAATACGAAAGTAGAAGCATGCATATATAAATATACATGTGAAATACGAGAAGGATAAATAAGCAATTCAATATATAAAGATATAGGTGCATGAAGTACAAAACCATAACCATCATATTATAGATAGACTCGGGGAAGACACTCTTAGGCAACCATACACTCACTAGTGCTTGCATCTCACCGTTAGCGGCATAAGCTTGATAAGATTGAGACTCGACAAACAAACCATGCCAAGTCATCCAACGATCACAAATAATCAATCATATAATCATCCATCCAAACGTCCAAATACGTTGACAACAACTCTCACGGTAAATGACACGCACTAGCACCGTGTACATGACAAGTATGATTAAAATCGCATCCACGAGATAAACATTTCCCTGAACGCATACACGATTCAAACATTTCGTATATGTAGACTAATTTCCTCCTAGTAGGACGACGATATAAATATCCGATCCTATTCTAAACCTGGCCAGACTCTCGAAATAACATTTTCCGATTCGACATGCGATAAACATTTCGCATCCAAGACTCGGTCAAACATAGAAGCCGAGTACCCCAAATTCGGTCAACCTTCACGAAAGAGGCGGAAAAGAGCACAAGCATCATAACAAGCGGTACGCTACATGCAATGACACCACCTTGCAAGTATACAACATTTGACGGCCGGGTCGATCAACGCAAAGCGTTCGCCTCCCAACAACGTTGTCATATGCCAACTAACACATAAAATTAAGCAGTAAGGATACACTCCTCGTTCCGACATTCCAGCCTTACGAACGAAGAGGTAGCCGGGGAAATGAGAGTACAAAGCACATAACAATTCGTGCTCAAACCATAACATATGTAAAACAGACTCAAAGTGGGATATATCAAAAACCGTCACAAAACATGCGATACAAGCGAATGGAATATCATATATTCTAAACATCAATATTTAAAGTCATTACGTAAATTTATACGATAAACGAACCATGCGAATTATTATAAATGGAAACATAAGAAAGAATAGCAAAGGAAATGGGCAACGTGTGCCAGCCGGCTTCCCGGCTAGCACCAATGTATCATTTGAAAACCAACTAAAATACAGCGTGTCCCAGCCGGTCAAAGGGACCGGCTACCGGCTACCCGGCTGGGACCATAAGACATATGAGAAAGTGAAGGTAATATGGGATGTGTCTTAGCCGGTCGGCCGACTGAGACCTTCAGAACATCTAAATTATTACGTAACACAATTAATATACAGCCACTTCCCAGCCGGTCATCTGACCGGAGGCCGGTCGGCCGGCTGGGACATATTATGCACGAAATTCATCTCTTCATCTTAAACATCATACAACCAACATCAACTAACATCATCAATCATCAATTCTCATTATCAATTATCAACTAACAACAACTATCATCAACAACACAATTACTATGATTACTAATCCTATTCTAAATACGATTATTAACATAGAAAACACATTAAAACACGTAATGATATCGAGTAACCCTTCACCGTTACCTTTTCGCGTCTTCAATCCTCGTCGAGGTCCTATTCTACTAAGTAGTAGTCTTTGTCGAGGTCTTGAAGGTCTCCACCTACAATTAGACTACAAAAGATGAATATAATTCACCTTTGAGAAAGACGGATAAATTGAAAAGTGAGAAAGACGGTAATTTTATTACCAATTAAGATAGAGGACGATGAGAGGGAAAGATTAAGACGAAAATTAGCGGATTTGAGCAAGGGATGAAGGAGTAGTGATGATCTTGAGCTTGATTGAAAATGGTGTTAGGGTTTTGGTGGTTTGTAAGAGGAAAAAGAAGTAAGTGGAAAAAGAATGAGGGAGATAGGGTTTATAAGGGTGAGTGGAGAAATATGGGGGAAAAAGCCCAAAAGCGCCTTAAGGCGTAACTCACACGGAATTTCGAGTAAAGTCCGAATACGAACTCGGATTTGTTAAATTAGACACGGGAACTAAGTTCTAGACTAAATCTAAAATTTCGCTGAAAAGTATCTGTATAATATTTTTAAATTACAAATAGGGTACATTTGCGGGTGTTACAATTCCAATGTCTCGTTGTTGGTGTTGCACTATGTCTTTCCAAAAGATTTACTGAAAAGGCTATATCTGGTCTTGTATTGTTTGTCAGATACATTAGTGCACTAATTGCACTAAGATATGGTACATGAGGTCCGAGAACTTCCTCAATTTCTTCACGAGGGCGAAATACATCCTTTTTCAGATCAAGATTACGGGCCACCATTGGTGATTTTACTTGGTATGATTTGTCCATGTTGAACCTATGTAAGACTCTTTTTGTATATGTTGTTTGATGAACAAGAATTCCATCTTTTAGATGTTCAATTTGAAGACCAATACAAAACTTAGTCTCTCCTAAATCTTTCATCTCAAATTATTTCATCAGATATTTCCCAGTGATTTCAAGTTCATTGTTTGCTCCCATGATTTTCCAATCATCAACATATACTACAATAATTGCGAATCCTTTGACATAACGTTTTATAAAGACACATGGACTGATTGGATCATTAACATATCCTTTCTTAAGAAGGTATTCTTTAAGGCGATTTTATTCGTCCTGACTGTTTCAGTCCATATTAAGATTTGTTCAATTTTTCACTATACTAGTTATTGTACAGCGCGCTTTCGTGCGCCGTACCCCAAGATAGTGTGACTCGCCCATTAGTATTAGTATCGCTTCATGCATGTCGTATTGTTGCTTGTTGTAGCGTCAAAGTTGGTTTTTATCTTTGTTGCACTTTTATGATGCTTGCTCCAAAAGTAATAAGATTGTATTGTCAACTCTTTTATGTTAAGAAATACTAATTATTATAGAACTTTTCGAAAACTTATAAAAAACTTACTTTGAATCGTGCGAAAGTTAATGAGTTGTCAAACATTATCCTCACTTCGTACTTCTATTTTCTTTTCTCTTACTTTGTCCATCGTCCGCCTACCTCTTCTATCCCCTAAGCTTCTTTCGCCTTCCCTTGCCTAGGGAGTATCCTTCCGTTTCCCATTTCCCTTTGCCTTCTCCTCTCCCATCCATCTCCTTATGTCCCACCTCCTTCTTTACTCTGAATCTAAACTAAATCATGTACACACGATCTCATTCCTTTTATCCCACTAACTGCCCCCCTTTCTCTCCTCAATCTTAAGCTGTATAAAATTAAGCAAAGATTATCTCTCCCCAAACTTTCTTCCTTGTCATTTTGAAGAAAATCAAGCAAAACATATCGCTTTCTATCATCATTGTCTATCCTTTCCTCTTTTAATCCCCTTCTGCCTCCTTTTTCATCCATTCTCTTTCACCTGAATCTCTCCCTCCATCCACTTCCATTTTTCTTCTCCCCCTCCGTCCCACTCTTTTCTCTTTTCCTTCTCTTCCTTTTCTTGCTCATCTCCCTCATCTCTTATTTCCTTTTCTCTTATGGTGGCCATTGTCCTCCTTCCCCCATCTTCTTATGCTTTGTCCTCCTTCCATCGCATATACATTGTCCTTCTCTTTCCCATTTCCTTTGTCTCCCCCTCCTCCCTCACCCCCTCCCTTCTATCCAACGCCCTCCTTCACTCTCAACCTAAACCAAATGACTCACACATTGTCGCATTCCTTTTAATACGCCAACTTGCTCTCTCCATCTCAATCCGCATAAAATCAAGATCTTTCATCACTCTTCTCCCTGCCATTTTGAACAAAACCAGGCAAACCATATCACTTGCCTCCCTCAATTGTCTTTCGTTTTCTCTCCATTTCCATTATGCCTCCTCCTTTGTCAATTCTATTTCACCTAATCCTCTTCCTCCCTCCGCTTTCATTTCTCCTCTCCTCCTCTTTTCCCTTTCCCTATTTTTTCCCTTCCTCCTTATGTAGAATCACGCGAAATTCAATGGAGTTTTCTTTGTCCTTCCCTTTCCCTTGAACCTCCTCCTTCGACCCAGCCATTTTCGTCTGACCCCTTACTTTGTGCCCTTTCTTGCCTCTGCTTCCATTTTTCGTCCCCTTCCCTCCTGCTTCCTACTACCTTTATATTTTCTTTCCCTTCTCTTCCTCCTCGAGATGTCATTTCGAATCATAGAACAGTTGTTATCCCCCCTTCCTCTCTCTTATCTTGGTTCGTAAAGGCAATCGATGCTTACTAACGAACCCAAGAAGTATCGTGAAATTCATTATTTTTATAACTATACAAATACCCTATGAAAACCATGGCCAACATAATAACTCTAAAACCAATAACAGGCTGAATATGGCGTGCCTAATTGATTTATACACTATTTTTTTTAGATCTGGTGAGTCTGTACGTCATAGAGGAGGGTAAAGTACGTGACTATTTTCTTTGGTTGAGATTTGGTTTCGGGTCACTACGCCTGAAAGCGGGATAATGTACCTAACCATTGTCCTTCCCTTCCCTCCAATTTACAGAAATTTATCGTCACTTATTTATAGTGAAGCGAGGTATTTCACGCAAGTGAGATTATCTCATGCAATAAAAAATTGGGCTAGCATTTTAATGTACAGTAGGTCTTGCTTAAGACGGGTCGGATCTTAAGACGGGTATTTTGTGAGAGGAAATGGGTAGAGGGGACAAGGTAGGCTCCCCCCATGTGCTCTCCACTCACCCTTGATGGGTATTTTGTGAGAGAATATGGTATCCGTCTTAAGCTTAAGACGGATACCTCCGTCTGAAATAAGAATTTGTGTTTAATGTATATGGTATACTACATGAATTGAAGATCAACTTACTAAACAAATCGCGTTGAGGGTGTGACCACCTTCTTGGCAGATGGTTTCGTAACATCATTAAAACACTAATTGTGTAGTAATGTTGTCCTAAAGACTTTTGGCACTAAGGCTAATAAGGGAGGCACGTGGTCTGCCAATTGACGTAATTTATTCGGTGTAATTTACATGTTAACTATTATGATAGCGAATATAATTTCACAGTCCCCTCTTCAACCGTTCCACATTAAACCCTTAGTCGGCCACTACATTTTATATCTCGAGGAACCACTATTACCCTTTTATGGTTTGTCTGAAAATACTTTTGTATGACGTAGTCTCACAATAGACTTTCTCATTGAACTAAAATTGGCAGATTAGCTTCAAGGTACCCCTACTAAAAACGTTAAATGATGAAATCTTTCTACAAGTTGAAAATAAAGATGAAATTGGCGAATTCACGCACACGAAATCTAGAAACTGTGTTTACGCTAACATGGTTGATTGTTTATTAGTGAAACACACGAACATTCTGTTCGCAATCCTCAAAATAACTTGATACACAACAAAGACCACAAGGCCAAGGGACGATTTCGTGATAGTTAGTATTGTTTAGAGTATGACAAAAACTTAAAAAACGTGATCCACATTTAACTTAAGGCCATAAGGCCAAGAGACAATATCTAAATGCTTCCATGACACGCACTAATCTTTCACTAAAATGATCTCCAAAGAATTGGTCTTGTACTTCGTCAAAAAGTCGTTTATTTCAGCCGCTGCAAATAGTTTAAAGAATGTAATTTTCACTTTATAAGTGGAGAGCATAATGTCACGCCTTGGTTTACTTTGACACTTGAAAACCAAGCTCGTGTGCCACTTAACTCGCAGTCCGTCGCAAGCTAAGCCAGGCAACCCTTTTTGCAGCGGAATATTATATGTGTTGAAGAGACTAAGTGTGGGAATGTTACTTATATTACACTTGAATGCTTAAAAGGATTACAAGGGTTGGATACAATACTTTGTGTGTGTGTTTGGTAGGATGGTTGGCAAATGATGCCCCTCACCCCTATTTATACTAATCCTATGGAATACTCTAGAAGCGGAACCTTCTGGAATGCTCTGGACATCACAACCCCATAAACTTCCAGAATGTTCCAGACACTACTAGAAACTTCTACCATGCACATGAATGTTCTAGACTCTTCTAGACCCTTCTAGAACATTCTAGAACCTTCTACAGTCTTCTAGGATATTCCGAAATGTTCTACACACTTCCGGAATATTCTATGACTCTTTAGAATGTTCTAGACCCATCTAGAACTTTCCCGACTCCTCTAGACTTTTCTAGAAACTAGTAGACTTATCTAAAACATTCTAGAGTGTTTTTGTACTCTATAAGGGGAGAGAGTGTGTCACATGTGTCCAGATTTTGCAACCCGTGACATTCTCCCCCACTTAAACCGTAGACGTCCTCGTCACGGTCAACCCTCGATACTCTATCTCGAAGATGAACTTTACGAGACCTATCTTGTGATTGTTTGACGTGATCCCTATCACGCTTGACGGTCAACAAGTGCTCTTGGTACTTGCGTCCCGCCTCTTTATTTGTCGCTGCCACCTCACATGCGACTTTGGTAGCCTTTTAAGTCGGCTCGACTTCACAATTTGTCGTAGCATCCAGCCCCGCAGGCTCCTTGCTAACGACCCCGGTAGCCTTTAACGTCGGCTCGACGCTTCTGGTAGCCTTTAATGTCGGCTCGACATCAAGTTTTGTCTCGGTAGCCAGTCCCGTCGGCTTGTTGCGGTAGCCAGTCCCGTCGGCTTATCCACAACCCCCGCATTGAGAAGTCTCATTGCCCTGAGCCTCCGTGGTTCATGAGCCTCTAACGACTCCTCGTCTTCATAGCGCATCATCATCGCGCTAATCTTTGCCCGTTGTGGTCACTCCCTGACCATGTGCGGCCCTCAGCACAAGAAGCAGTTAAAGGTCTTACCTTTGCCGCGCCACTGCGTACGACTCTGGTCCCGTACTGCTTCCTTGGCGCTCATACCATCACCCCTGATGGTGCTTGATTGGCGGTCTCCCCTACCAATCTCGTTGCTGCTATCCGCCCCTTTGCTCCTCCTTTGATCTCTTGCGGTGGTGATCTTTGTGACATCGTCTTGAACTTGAAGAGCATCAAAGTAGCGCTCGACGCACCATAGGAAACTATCTATCTCCTTTGCGTCCCTACTCCCATTGAATTTCGGCGGCTGAGGCACCTTGATCCTAGTTGATGCCTCCCTCAGTGTGGCACTCCCCGCCACTGTAGCTCTACACACCAAACTTTGTTCTTCAAGCTCGTCAATTCGCTTTAAGAGAGGTTGGACTAGGGCCATTAGCCTCTCGTCCATCCTCTTGTCAAGCCTCTCTTCGAGCGAGCTTGCAAGAACGGTGAACGCACCTTGTGTCTCCTTCTTCACAAGGTTGTCCACCCCATTTTCCAACACCTTGATCTGTTTGATTCCCTCAAGCGCCCCTTGGTGTTGCGCCACAGCTTCCTCCAAGTGCGCAAGCCGAGAAGCAGTAGACTCCTTTGCCTTCTGAACATTAACAGTCTCACTAGTTGCTCCAACACTCGACATTTATGCAATGTATGGTCTTCGCAGGCGAACCTGCTCTGATACCACTTGTCACGCCTTGGTTTAGTTTGACACTTGAAAACCAAGCTCGTGTGCCACTTAACTCGCAGTCCGTCGCAAGCTAAGCCAGGCAACCCTTTTTGCAGCGGAATATTATATGTGTTGAAGAGACTAAGTGTGGGAATGTTACTTATATTACACTTGAATGCTTAAAAGGATTACAAGGGTTGGATACAATACTTTGTGTGTGTGTTTGGTAGGATGGTTGGCAATGATGCCCCTCACCCCTATTTATACTAATCCTATGGAATACTCTAGAAGCGGAACCTTCTGGAATGCTCTGGACATCACAACCCCATAAACTTCCAGAATGTTCCAGACACTACTAGAAACTTCTACCATGCACATGAATGTTCTAGACTCTTCTAGACCCTTCTAGAACATTCTAGAACCTTCTACAGTCTTCTAGGATATTCCGAAATGTTCTACACACTTCCGGAATATTCTATGACTCTTTAGAATGTTCTAGACCCATCTAGAACTTTCCCGACTCCTCTAGACTTTTCTAGAAACTAGTAGACTTATCTAAAACATTCTAGAGTGTTTTTGTACTCTATAAGGGGAGAGAGTGTGTCACATGTGTCCAGATTTTGCAACCCGTGACAATAAGCTAACAATAAGTAAGATAAAACACCAAATTAGCTAGTGAGAATTAAAACGATTAGTCTGTCTAAATCAAGACTCACTCAATAATATTAGAATTATCTAAATATGAACTTCGTAGGATGCATGGTTCAATTTAAGCAAATCCCATGAAACTTAAACGCACGTCCATCCATCTTTTTCCTTCGTCTCTATCACTACTTAAACAAGAACCAATACAGCAACCTCCCATTAAAACTCTTAACATGACTCAGTAAAATCAAATACGTCTTGCTTAAAATCGTCTAACTTAAGCCATCTTACAACTTTCTTTCATCTATTTCATTCTTTTGTGAGACTCATTAAGTTCAGACGGTCTTAAACAAGAATTGGAGCAATACAATAACCAAAGAGAGCAATTATTCAATCCTAATCAAGGTCAACCCACAACTTCAAAACAATTCAATTTTCAAGAATCAGACATATAAAGTATTAAAGGGCACTAAAATCAAGCATCATAGATCTCAATATCTACAATATTACTACTAAACCCCAAAGAATCAAACTTAATCAGGAAAACAACATGATTAACCAAAAATTAAACAAACCCAAATGAGGAGAGAGAGAGAGAGAGAGGGAGACAAGCACACTCACAATAACCAAAATTCTCACCAAAAGTGGGATTAATACCAACAGCTACAAATTATCATCATCAGTCATTTCTATAATAAAAAGGAGCTATACGCTCATTCTTCATACTGTATATTTGAGCTCGTGTGTATAAGCAGACATGCCGATTGAACACACTGAAATACAGACATAACAATACAACCAAACATAGGGACAATTATGATCTTTTTTTTCATACAGTATGTGAATGGAAAGAAGAGGACAAGCAAGGAGAAGTAGGAGGAGGATCAAGAAGGATCATTATTCTATTGTATAAAAATATTTTAAGAATTCTTATGTTTTAATAAAAATGCAGAGGTCAAAAAATTCGCTACACCCCGAAGACCCTCGAAACCACCGAATGCATAACACAGCTACAGTAGCACCTAAACTTAAATAATCTAGTAAAATAACTAAAACTAAAAAGCAGTCCAAAATCACACCTGTAACCTTCAGATAAACACAATCAAAGCGTAGACGACAAAATGTTACTCATCATCGTCATCACCGTAATCACAACCGCTGTTATAGGCGACATCGCCATGTTGCAGAGTTTCAGTCTATTCTTCATGTTCTTTTTATCTTTTTTACAAAAGTATAGAACATAAATAACAGAAAACCCTCAAATAAACCCAATCTAAGCCAAGATCAGTCTGTACCAGCCTGACAAAGTCGCTAGACACGCAATGTTATCGGCATGGTACGGACACGTAATATTATCGTCATAGAAATTTTAAGACACATTAACTTCCAAATAGACAATTAATAAATGAAGTATACATAGAAATCACATAATGAGATTAGAATCCAATAACAAAAATCAACCAGATGGACCCCTCCCTCCCCCAATAACACCATTACCGTGGTACCACGAAGGCTCCTGCCCAAAGCAGGTTAATGGGAGTCGGATGTACGTTTCATTACCTTTGTGGAAACAATAGATAGATATCATTTTTTTAAAATGAAACGCAATGATAATTGCATCGAGAATTACGAAGAAAATGAAGGGAAACCCCACCTGCCCGAGTTCCTTATTTTGACTTACGAACTCTTGGATTACTGGCTGACTAATGCTTTTCCGATGTATAAATTCCATAATGTGTATTAAAAATAGAAGTAAAAGAGATAATCAAATAAAACATTTGAGAGAGAGAGTAAAGAAACCTGCAAGTAGATATCATCGAAGTCGTGGGCTCATGGCCAAACCGGATAATAGGACATTCTTTTCAGCAAGGATAGACTGATCAACATCCCATTATGAGTTAAAGTGTGTGGTAGGAGTCAATCCTCGCATTATCCCTCCTAACATTGGTCCGACACTGCCAAAAAGCCAATGATGAGTGAATATTTGTATGGTTTTAACCCCCAATTTAGCTCGGTTTTGTATGTCATTTGTGCTTTGTTAAGCCACTTTATGAGCTAATATCGTCTTCTAGGCGAATTCCTATGTTCTAACGTGTTTTGTAGGGAAAGTGACGTTTCTACGCCCTTTTTCTGTATTCCCGAGCATTTGCCTAGAACCTGACGATTTGAAGAAGCAAGTTTGACCAAGTGAAAGGCATTTCAAGAAGGTTCACTAATTCGAAAGAGAGAAGAAGTAAAGACGGTTTCGTAGTTGTCGGAAGATCAATCATTTAGGCGGAAGAATTCATCGCTTTGCATCAAACCCTACCAACAAACCCGACACAAGAGGTCAAGGGGGATGTTGGAAGTCAAATCAAAGCAAAGGGAGATGAAGAGTTAGTCAAGAGCTTCCAGAAGACGACTTACCCGATCGGGTAAGTGTGTACCCGATCGGGTATGTGTGCTGCTTCGAGCATTGCGGCTCCTTCATCCTATTTTTGAACTATGTGTTTAATGCCCGACCTCTTCTCCACGAAACCCTAATACTATAAATAGATGCTCTAGGCCCTCATATCATATCATCCATCTCTTCACACAACATCTCTTCTCTTCTTACATTTCTCTTTAGTTTAGTTCTTCTTCTTTCTTAGTTTAGTTTAGTTTTAGTTTTCTCTAGTTTAGTTTAGTCTAGTTCTAAGT
Source organism: Heliosperma pusillum (assembly GCA_022085475.1). Classification (NCBI taxonomy): domain Eukaryota; kingdom Viridiplantae; phylum Streptophyta; class Magnoliopsida; order Caryophyllales; family Caryophyllaceae; genus Heliosperma; species Heliosperma pusillum. The sequence goes on along the minus strand of JAIUZE010009556.1, from coordinate 2,976 downwards.
TTTTTTTCAATTGTAGTTGTTCTAGTTGTAATTGGAATTCAAGTTTCCGGGTTTGCATTTCCTATTCAAGTTCTTATTCCATTTCAATCTTTGCTCATCCTTTTTCGGTAATCTTTATTCTCGTTTTACATTATAGTTTCATTTTCTTTAGTATTTCCTTTATCATGTTTATCATTCTTAGTTTTATAATCTTAGTTTCCTTTTCATTGTTAATCATGCATAAGTAGTCACCTTTCTAGTAGGGGTGAGCAAAACCGTATATCCGATACGGTTTTCAAAACCGTATCGGATATCCGGTTTTAAAAATCTCAATTTTGAGTATCCTTATCCGATACGGATTTTCCGTATATCCGGAAACCGTATATCCGGTTTTTCCGTATATCCGGAAACCGTATATCCGGTATCCGGTTTTTCATTTACTTATGTAAAATCTTACGTCTTATTTTTATTTTTTTTGTGATTTTATGATTTTTCTTAATAAGTTAGAAGACTATCACATATTATAAGAATAAATAACTTAAATATGTATAAAAGTAATAAGATTAAGTCACGGATATACTCGACGTTTAGTGGTTTTATGATTTTATTTTTATATTTTATATTAAAAATAGGAACCGTATCGGAAACCGTATATCCGGTTTCAAATATTGCCGATACGTATCCGATACGGTTTTTTATAAACCGTATCGTATATACGGAAATTCGTATCGGATATACGGAAATCCGTATAATTGAAACCGTATATCGTATCGGATACGTATAATAAAACCGTATCGTATATTTTTGCTCAGCCCTACTTTCTAGGGTGTAGGATAGCCATGTTAGATTGACTAAAGATGATAATTGGATAAAAGAAATTGTGCTTTAAAACGTTGTGTCTATGCATGTTTGGATTGTAACGATAGTTATCGATTTTTGGCCAAAATCATTTGACTAGTGTGGAATTCTTTTCCAAGGTAGATATACGAGATTTGAATAGACAAAGCATGACATGGTGGATTAAGACCTAGTAAATCGCACTAAAAGCCTGCTAGACCATCTGATCTATGATTGTAATGAACACATCATTCTTACGAACTCACAATGAATTATTTGCATATCCTAAATCCAATTTCATCAATATGTTAATCTACATGTGTGAACCTACTTCCCTAGATTGTTTTCTTCATTGCATTGATTCATTTTCCTTATAGCATTTAGTAATTAGTGACAAACATTCGCCAATCGTCCAAGGTAGAGTTCTAACCATAACTATTCACAAGTATCTCCCGTCTCCCCGAGATCGACCCCTTACTTCCCTAATTACATTAATTTGTTGTTAGCCTAGTCTGGGTTATTTATCTTTGATTAGGGTACGCGACAACCCGATCAGCCAACCTATAAAACAATTTTGTCGACATGTCTTTAAAATATTGTGCATGTAAAAACAGAAAAGTTTAGAAGTTCAACAAACTGATGACAGAAATAAACAGAATAAAATTAATACTCCATTGTACATAGTATTTCAATTAGCATTTGATATCACATGTTTAGATAAGCAAAAAATCTAACACATATTAACACTTTGACCATAATTTAATAGCGTTTAATATCCTTAATTATGTAATCTTCTTGATATCAATGAAAATTAATGCAATGGACACTATATTGACAACCATGTCATAAAATAGCATGTGACTCGAGTAAATCAACATTCATCGCAACAAAAAGTCGTAAAAGATTAAAGTTACTACATTATAATATAACCAGCCCCTTGTTGAGTTGTTGGCTAGAATGATGATTTCTTCACAGGTTACCACATTACCGACAGTTCACAGATATTTGAAACTATTTTGGACCTAGGATATCGATATGTTAATAGCCCATTAGTAGGGAGGTGAAGAACAAGAAGAGCAATTAGTACGTTGATTATAATAACAAGCTACTACCTTCAAAGTCAAATCAACTCATTTTATCTCCACTGATTCTCAGAATATGAGTCATCAGAGTCAGAGTCATCCTCGGAACTACTGCTAGATGCTTTCTTCAGTCATTTTTTCTCGGCTAGCTGCTTAGCTAAGACGGGCTAGTCTCTCTCTACTTGCTTCTTTGCACTCATTGCTTTTTCAATCTCATTCTCATCGCTACTTTTACCTTAAGACTGCGAAATAAAGGCAAAAAAATAATGTTTCAACAATCATACTGCATATGAATATGAATATATCTATGTACTCACTGTAAATAACTGATGAGCAAAGAGAGTCTTAATGAGAAAATCCATAGATACCTGTTAAATTGAAACAACAGCATTATATCTCCCCTTCTCTCAACACAACAAAATACCCCAAAATATATATAACTTCAATCACCACACAAGTCACAACACAAAAACAATCCCATTTTAAAAACTCCAATTTCACCTTCAAGTAAAGTTATCCTCCCATTTGAGACACTACAAGTGTGGTTGTGTTCTTCAATATGAAGTATCTCGCAAAATATATAAAAAAATATTGACACACTACGGTCTTGGATGTAATGGACGTATTTGTACAATAGAGTTCCTCAAGGCATAGAAACTTTGTGTTTCTGTGACTTATAACATTATGTAATATTTGTACGCCTTAAACGGTTAAACATAGAAAGGTTGTAAGTCTATACTTGAACACATTTTGTCGTACATATAGAATTGTCATAAGCATTCCTCAAAACATTTTGTCGTACAGATAAAACCATCATATACAATTTTTTTGTGATATGGACAAAGGTATACTCTTATATGACCATTTAAAACAAAAATTAAGGTTCATTGTGACAACCCTCGCGAATGCGGAAATATAAAACATACAAGCATGTGAATTATATAGCGGAAATATGAAGTTTTTAAAACTTTTATACATGCAAGAAGAAGTATACGAGGAGTGTCAAATATTACAAACCAAAGTACAAAATAAACTACAACAAGAGACGAAGTCTCTCCAAATGTTAACAAAGTAAAAG
>JAIUZE010009554.1:0-53671 GCA_022085475.1 Heliosperma pusillum | reverse complement strand
TTATCGAACGTCTACAATAACAAGTCTCAACACTCCTTGACGGTAAAATACTTGAAATCATAAAATATTTCCAAAAGCTTTTAGTTCAAAAATTTATAGTAAAGGTAATAACTCTACTATCTATGCTTAAAATTTCTAACTAAAGCTTCTAATAATCTATTTATAAAAGATGATATTCGATAGAAGGAACGGAATATTCGAAAGAATAAATCGAATGGAAAGAGGGAAGAAATAAAGAGATTTTGAAAGCTTTCGCAAGGATAGAAACACAACAAGAAGACATTACACGAACGTAGAGCGATTCGAACATCGAAATCACAAATTGTGATAATAGGAGGTACGCCCAAATGATTACAAAGGACTAAACCGGGAAAGGATTGAAAGATAGCGGATTGACTAAAGATCAATTTGAGGAAAGAGAGCGGAATGAATCACAATACTATCTTCCATCTATGATAATTCAAATGTCGATCGTAACTCGACAACACTAACTGCACCAGAATCTAGTCCTCAAGAGAGTGCAATATATCCTCAACATTTTCAATCATCAGATTCCTACCAAAATATTTCATAAGCATGACACATCGAGTAACAACTCCCAATTATTTAAATTCAATTAAAATCTTCTAAGGTCCATCAAAACTCTTATTGGAAATCACCATCAAAATATTTATAATTAGGGAAACAAGACCGCTAACAACCTCAAAGTAAAGGACTTACTATGAAATCCTTTAATCTAATTTATTCAAAAATTCATTATCCTAAGTTATTAACAATGAACTTTCTCATCTTCAAAAGTTAAAACACAAATCCTCAAAAGAGATTAGTCACCATATCTCATTTCACTTTACTTTTGCCAATCATAGGGCAATGCGACCGTAAATCATTTTATTTAGCTCCTTCAAACTCTCAATACATCGGTTTTCGCTTATGACAATATTCCTCAAGTTGTTCATCCGATCCTAATTTCACAAAGTAATTATTCCCGCTAGGGTCCAACATTTAAAGACCACAATTTTCCAAGTAACACTTAAAGAATCACTAAAATTCTTAACCACTACTACCAACTATCATTATGATTATTTCGATCCTCAAAACGATATTGCAACATTAAGCTTTCATAGTCTAAAACTACTAGGAGAGTTTCATCCTAAGTTTATCCTCAAATCACAAGTTCATTCTAACAAACACTAATATTCCACAAAATTCAAAGTTCTTCCGACTAAGTATAATATACCACAAACCGATGGTTATGACATCCAAAAAAATGTTACAAGAGGGAGGTAATGATACTAATGGAAAGATGGAGGAACTATCAAGAGAAATTTTCAAGAGGCAAATAGGTTGGAAGAGAAAGAGGCACCTAGATAGAAGGAAGAGAGCATAATACAATAAGGACGAGAGAATTCATAGATGAAGAAAGAATTCTCTTCAATTAGGCTTGTAAATCTTCAAATCTTCGGTAGAGGATACTCCTTCTAGGTAACACATATTCCACCATAAGGCGTAATATTGCTCCTAGCAAGCTGGCTAGCCACCCAAGCATAGCCTCCTTGGCAATTGTCTTCTTTATGAGGAGGGACCTGGTTGGCATCAACAACGATCTCTTCTACACGAGGTCCAACCGTCTTCATAAGAAACTAAAACATTAAGTTACTCCTAACAATTAGCATAAAACCAAATAGACTACAACATAAATCCTAATCTACCCATCCTACCATTCTATCTCACAAGTTTATTATTTTATTAAGGTCAAGTTATTTATACAAGGGTACACAAACGTGCGTCGGTAGCAAAAATGCTCTGATACCAACTGTGACACCCTCAAATTTGCGGAAAGGAAAAATAAAAACAAATTTAAATAAAATAAAACAAAGGTGTTCATAAATAAAAAGGTTCATACAACAGAAGGAAAATAATATTATACATAAGAATTATACAGACGGGAGACATTCTCTCCCGTAATAAATACTGAAATAAAAGCGGTATAATAATATACACAATCTAAGAACCGAATATAGGTCCAAGGTAAATACTTCGCTCGCTAGCTCGTCAATTGTACCCAAGTATGCATCACAAACCTGCCAACCGCATTAAATATAAACACGGAAGCCACAGTCAGTGGGGAGTAACTCCGAGTTCTCCCAGCCACGAAATGTCGAGTTTAATAAAACATGAATAACATAAAAGCAATGTATATGGAAAATACAAAACCTTAACATAGATGATATGCTTTTCATGTTATGAAACAATTAACTAACATATAACCTAGCATATGAAAGCTATCATGTGAATCCGATAATAAACTATAACAAGAGGTAGGGAAGCTGGTATGCTAGCTCAGAGGTTACCATGTAACATGGCCATGATACACTCAAACCATAATCAACACGTAATCATGTGAATCAGTTAACAATCGGTAATCCAAACTCTATCAATCCTAGCCGGCTTGCATCTCACCTTCTAGAACTCATAGAATCATACAAACATGAAAGACCAATACTTCTACAAACAGGCATAAGTTCTTAGAACCGTCAATAGTCGACTTATGTAACTCGAGGCTATACCACAAGGTAGGAAAACATCCTAGTCCTAGACTGATCAGACCTAGCGACAACAGCTAACCCATTCCCTGTCTCATTACCAAAAGTACATGAGAATCTCTACTAGGCGACCCCCTAAGCAGAGTTGGCTAGTACTTAAGCTGGATCCATTCCCAAAGTGGAAGCAATTAGGCAGCCATGCCCCCGGCTTGGTATCAAAAGGCCCAAGCCAGTGACACAAAAGCTATCAACAAGTGAACATATACCCGTTAAAGATGGTAAGGCCTATCAATGTCATTGTCCAAGATACTCATTTAGAATTAGAATGGTCAAGACGCCATATACTCATAATTCTCTATGGGTACTTAGTCAACACGACACCAACCATATAATCAAACAGTCACGGGACAAACTTACTATCATGTGACTAATTGCATACAAATCATATTCAAATATCATATCGCCTCATATCTACTAAGGCTAATTATTCATCATTAAATAAAACCTTACCTGAAGACAAATCCCGACCCGGGAGTACCTGCGACGGGTCATTCAGTCAAAACGGGGCTGACTAGATCGTAGTTTGACCAAACCCGTTTGGTCAAACCGGCTAGAAACAGAGTCTTAGCCATCGAGGCTTGAACATAAGAATATCACATTCATTTCATGCTATTTCATTCAATTTCTAACATGTGAATTATTAAATTCATACGAAAACCCGCTTGACTTAAAGGATATCAAATTAAACTACAATCTCGTATTATAATTTCTAACATGTGAGAAATAATAATATATTGAAAACCTTTTAATTAAATAATTTACTTATTAAAATTTCCCACTTGCTAAATATTACAAAACACGATAAAATAACAATACTCCAAAAACCGTCACAAGTCCAAGGGGACCCACGGTTCATTTTTGGACCGGTTTTGTTCATCATTTCTAAGAACCGTTTCTTAATATTTCCCGCATGCTTAACATATTTAAAACCCGTCAAAACAACAACAAAACAATCAAGTATCGACAAAAACCCAAAGGACAAATCCCGGACCAATCCAGACAGGGCTGGACTGGCCTGAACCGGCCTGGTTTGGGCTGGTTTGGGCTGGTTTTTCCAGCCATTTCTCACGGCCCCAACAACAACAAACACCTAATTAATTCCAACATGTTTTAATTAACAAACAACCATTTTAACAACCAATTAAACCATCATCATACAAAAATCATGATTTTGAATAAATCATCCAAATATGTCAAGAACACAAAACATGCTATAAATTCATAAAACATAATAATAACAACTACTTATCATGTTACTAACTAAAACCGTAAATCATAAACAACAACTAAAGTATGTAACATTAATTCGTCGAGTAACTCGGAATCGTTACCTTAGCTAGCACAAAATAAAGTAGCACCAAAATATAAGAACTAAGAAATAAGAAACCCGTCTTCTAGTCTTCTCCTAAAATATACGAGTCACCAAACTCGTCTTCAAAATCTTCCCCTATAAGAAATGACAAGAAAACATTATTAGAATTAAAACTTGATTTTCCATAATTAAAGTGTTGAAAACGATTTTGACGGAATTGAAAATAAATCGTACTTGAAGATGGAGAGCGAAGAGGAGATTCTAGAAATATAAGTTAGGACGGATTTAATTAAGAAATGAAGGTTTTATGATGATTTTGCTCAAGAACGACGAAGAACAAATGAAGAACGACGAAGAACGAATGAAGAACGATGAAAAACGATTAATTAGATCTTAATTTGATTTATTGTAAAATGAAAAGTTGTTAGTGAGTAAAGTGGGGTGTGTGAGCCGTGTAGTTATAGAAGAAATAATGAGTCGGGTTTTGAAATTGTTATTACGGAATTGACTCGGGTTTAATAATTATACTACGGTAATTAATTAGATATTAAGTTAATTAAATCAAATATCAAGATATTATATTATTGTAATCAAAAGAAAGGAAAATATCAAGGCTTAAGAGAGGGGAAAGAGCCGTGAGAAATGGGTAGTAGTCGGATCTGTTTTTGAGCGATTTGCGTAATTTCAGTTGACGGATCGATAAAGTAACAAATATCTAAGATATTTGTATTAGTTTAATCGAAACAATTAAAAGATCTAATTGTGAGTGGAAAAACATGACATGGGCGTGTGACTCATGCCAAAGTCGAGTTTCGGGTTTTGTTTCGGGATTTACGATGACTCGGGAATAGTTAAATGATGCTCGGGTTTAAACCGTAAAACCTTATTATAAATTCCGAATAAATTCAAAAATAATTTTATTAAATTATCATAAATTCTAATAAATCTAAATAAAAATAAATTAAAAATATTATTTTTTTTAAATAAAATTTCGGTCTTCAAAATTACAAGGCGAGTCGGGAAAGTCAACGAAAGTCAACGTCGACTTAAAAGTCAAGAAAAGTCAAAGATGACTTAAAAGTCAAGAAAAGTTTATGACGACTTAAAAGTCAAGAAAAGTCAATGACGACTTTAAAAAGTCAAGAAAAGTCAAAGACGACTTAACAGTCAAGAAAAGTCAAAGATGACTAAAAACGGGATTTTCATGAAATCTCTCAGAAATTACAAATACGAACTCGGAATTTCAAAATACGACTCGTAACAATAAATTCTATTTTAAAACTCAAGTTTTGCTGAAAAGTATTCGTAAGATATTTTACTAGAAAAATTGGGTACTTTTCGGGTTGTTACAGTTGTAATCAACTTTTAATTACTTCTTAATCAAGTTATTGTTGGAGATTTCCTTTGGGTTTTGTTGGAGATCTGTGACATATTCTTTATCTATTCAAGGGATTTCTTCTATTTATCCGCCGAAGACTTAAGAATTGAAGATTTGGTTCGATTAGTAGAGCGGACAACTTTGCCTACAATAGCCTCACTCTCTGACCAACTGATCCCGTTGATCATATAACTGGGGGAAATGTGTCATATTTGAGGTGAATGATAAGTGAGACTTATTCTCATCTATTGCTTAATTAGTTTTTATTATCATCATGTTCACTTCTTAATCTTTTATTTAAGTTTTCAGCTTTGAGTTACAAATTTCATTTGAAATTAACCTAAATGATGCATTACGGTCAATTGGCTAGGTATTTATTATAGTATTGTGATATATATCGTCTTGATAGTTAAATTTGAGTTACTACTTTGTCTTGTTACTCAGGTGGCTTCAAAAAAACCGACTTACATATCAAACAAAATTATTCATATAAATAAAACAAAGTTAGGTAAAGTAATCTGTCTGAATAGTTGTAGACCCGTATAAATTGTTCAACCTATTTTTCAATTAGTCAAACTCAATCAGGTTTGTAGCACAAACTGTCATTTGTGACGGATCGACCCGTCGCAAGCTTGCGACAGTACAAATCCCCCTCACAAAGAGCAAGTGGTGGGGGGGGGGGGGGCAAGTGGGGTGCAAATGGAGCCCCCACTTGCCTTGTCACTTGCTCTTTGTGAGGGGGATTTGACCTATCACAAGCAAGACTTATTGGATTTGTAGAACTCGTGGAAGTCAAAATGAAATTTTTGACCCGTGCACGTTAAAAAAAAAATTTAAACCTGCCTCCCTTTTTTTAATTTAGTATTAATGGTTAATTAGTGAAACATGACAAAATGAAAATCGTGAGTCGTGCACGTTTAAAACAATTAGTCCAATTATAAAATATTAAGCTCGTGATATTATCCTATAAATATACGTTAACTAAAAAGCAAACAACAATGTTATATACTTCATATATTTTATTAAAATATAAGACTATACTACCAATAACGTTATCTATAGCAAAAAACATATTGCTCTTAAGAAAAATCTTGAACCACGACTTCGCACATTAGATTTCAGGTTATTTATATACATATAGTAAAACCGTATTGCATATGTATTTTTGCCGACTCATACCATTTATGAGTTTGTTAAAATACAGTTCATAAACTATACAACTGGTTGTATTACAACTGGCGTTGTAGTTTATGAGTTGTATAATAAAGTTTTCGAGTTTTGTTGTAAGGATTATGAGTTTTATTGTAAAGTTTATGAGCGCATTAAAAAATTAAACTTTAAGCAAGCTCGGAAACAATACACTTAAGCTCGATTAAATACACATTGGTTGTTCAATGCTAATATACAACTGGATGTATAATACTATTTTTGGTGAAAATATACGTTTTAGGTTATATATAATTAGTACTCCGAACAACAGTCAATACATTATATTAACCTAATTATAATTATTAGAGTATTAGTTTGATATTCACCTAATAATAACTATTAGAATATTAGTTTCAGGTTGGGTCATGTTACTCATGTACACATATATGGTGTAAGATCTTCGTATAACTTTTTTTGCAAAAATTGACCAACATAACTAAATAAGTTTTCTAAAATGAACATATAAAGATTCCGTCTCAATCATTTATTTATCTTTAATATTCCGTATAAGAAGTATTTATACCGAAGGTAAATAATTGATTAGATCGGATTGATTATCTCTTTTGGGCTACCAATTTAGCCCGTATAACAACCCCTAATTAACCTAACCCTCACCCCATATCTTTAATCTTCTTTAACTCTTCTAAATGCATGAAGTATGGAAATCATTTGTTATGAATAATGGTGGAACCAAGGCCAACCCAACCCATCTTTGTTAAACCCAACCCAACTCATCTTTGTTTAACCCAAACTCTCCTCCTCCATTCAATTCCTTCTTCTATTTCTCTGTCTTCTTCTCCTACATTCATTTTATTATTGTCTTGCCACTCAATCCCCTTTTACACCCTTTCATCCTACTAGTTATTACACCGTGCCCTATCAGGCGCGGTGCCCCAATTTGGCGAAACGGTAGGTGCCGATGTTTAGGGATTATTAGATTAGAAAAAATATGTTTGGCAAATGCTAAAATCCATTACTGTAAATACCGTACACCAAATCTGGGTGGGACTGTAAAATCACATTTTTTTCTTTCCTTCATACTGTAAATTAATATGCACTTTAGATGTATAAACAAAAACTCCCCTTGGGTTTTACTACTATTAAGAGGTTTACATTACTTGGATATCGATCTACATGAAATAATATACGACTAAACATGAACACAAAGTGTAAACATCCTACATGGAGAAGACGTGATTTAGGAGTGTGCTTGGGTGAATCTTATTGAACCCTCTTTTGTAACTTGAAGTTGACATGCATGTAAATTCCAAAGCACGTCCGCGAAGGGTGGACGTGTGGTTGATTCTTGAGAAATGCGGTTGATGGCTATTAAGATAGCATTTGTCAGTGGTTCTTCTACAAAATTTGACTAGACAATCAGGTCAATCTGTTGTATTTGATTTTCCACGCTGCCAAGTAATGCATGTGGATGTCAAAACATCAAATGTTACGCGTAAGAGTTACTTAGTCCATGGCAAACAAAAACATAGGCAACATATGTACATTATACTCCGATTATTTCCGATAAATGAGTCTGTGTTTGGGTTGATGCAATGGTTGATGCAATTTATTTGAAAAGATCACTTTGTATGTCTAGCTTATGTGTAATATTATGTATGAGTAACCCTAGCGCACTAAGGTAATGCTGTCGTTCAGTTAGATTCTAGCGCCCAAAATCAAGTATAAGGGTTTCTAATTATTCATTTAAGAGCGTGATTGTCGACGGATCAATGAGAGATTCAAGTAGAATAAATCCAACGCTATAGCTATCTTCATCAATAATCTCCATTTGCCTGCGATTACAACGACATTTAGTGTCTAGCAATTAAATCATTAGGTAAGAGGGACAAAATAGCTCGAATGTAAGGGAAGAGGGATTAGAAGAGCAGGTCTGATTATGACATAGCTAAGAAACCAAACTACTAAAAGATGTGTCGTTCGAACCTAAGATGTCGCTCTTTACCAGCGATACCAATAATCTCATGGCAAGACAAGATTGTGAGAGATTTTGCACAACATCTTCTTCCTTCATATTTAACATCCCCAACACTATTTTATCTAATACTAATCTAACATCAAACTTCTGACAACAAGACGATTTTTACGCTGATGTAATCAAGACAAAAATAGCTCAGTCAAATTGTCATTCTTACTACTACAGTTTTGGCCAACATATATAATCACCTGAAACTATTTTGTCGATGCTAATTTAACACCAAACTCTTAGGAAAAAATATGATTTAAAACATTTGACAAAATACAAAGATGATTTCAAACATTTAGCACTTTAATAAAAACTAACAAAATTCAAAGTTTGAACCCAATATAGAACATGACACATAAAACATCTGTAACATCACTTATTGCAAGCGGCCACAATGCATTCGTCTACATTTCTCCCTATATCTACATCACAACACCACTATTCCGCACAATAAAGGAAAGATGTCAAAATCAGAGAGTGCAGGAATATTCCAGGTAAATTTAACACAACATAGGACATCGACGCAAGAGAACATAAGATGTGTATTGCCGAGAATATGCTCATGCGGTGTACGTCATTAAAGGCATACATGAACAACTATAATATCTGTTGGGTCTAACTCTCATGACTTGATTGGAAGGGGACAACATCAAACCCGTCATTCTACGTAATAATAAATAACAATCAACATAGTAGAAACACTGAGTAATACCATATTTTGCATCAAATCCGTCATCCCTCCCTCTGATTCTTTCTATCAATCTGAACAAATGAATTTGAACAACATCGAAGTCTTTCTGCCTCCTTCCCTTCCCCCCTTTCCCTCATGAAATATGCGAAATCAGTCACAACCTATCTTACCCCCCTACACATGATAAGTTGTTAGGTATTTGTTTGACACGATCACTGATATATTAATTAACATAATCACAAGTTTACAAACTAACATTAGGCAACATATTAGCTCCTAAATTGAAAGCTTGAGTGTGAGGTAGTTAGTTAAAGATCACATAAACAACTATATGCTGAAACATGGGTCATATGAGCCATATGCAGGTACATAGCTTATACCTCATAAGCATCTCGAGGAGTGATGGATTGGTATCTGAGTATTTCTACGGAAAATGCAAGGCATGAAATTAGTCATTGCAATAATATATGCATGATTAATTGACCAAGATATGTGGAGTCATAAGTGAAATTAGGGTACCAATCCGTTTAATGCAGTATCTCGAGATATAGCCTATTGAATTTTTTCAATAAGAAAATTCATGTAGCCAATAGATCAGTAAGCGAAGCACACATGCGAGATTTGGAGGGAGACCATTCCCCTTGTATGGGTAGCAAAACACAACCGAGACATTTATCGAGTTAAGTTGCATATGTTCCAGTTCCTTCTCAACTATTTTTACCTTTCCGTTAGAACTCTTATTCTGGTCATTGTTTACACTTAACCTTAATGCGTTTTTTTGTTTTTATCTCGTGTCTAAATTTTTTTTCTCCTAATCTTAATTGTTTTCATCAATATCTGCTTCAATCCCTTACTTCTTGAATTTTCTTTTCTTTTTCACCTTTTCCCCCTTCTACTTTGCTTCTCCACTTTAGTTTTTTGCACTACTATAGTTTCCTTCTCTTTTTCACCTTCTTTACCATATTTAATTCCTTTTAATCTCTTTCCTTAACTTTCGCATCATCAACTCGTGCCACTTCATCCATTTCGTCACTTGAAACATCATTTTTCCCATGTGACATATCGTCAGGAAAATAAAACCTTTTCTTACTAAAGTTAAATTTAATACGCCCTTCAATCCAATCCAAACTACCCACCTTCTATTTTTAGGACAATCCAATCCAAACTACCAATACCATAAATGGCTAAAATTAGGACAACACTATCCTTATAACATACCTATATTTACAAAAATTGTCATTCCTTAAATTTACCTACCCCACAAAAATTGTCATTCCTTAAATTTACCTACCCCACTATGAACTCCTATATTGACAATGGGAGTTCATGTGTACTTTGTTTTCTGCATTACGGCGTCATGACCCCCCTTACAAAAAAGACGGTTCCCCTTCTAAACCTTGATCCTATTGTTTTTTATGCTCTTGTTTTTGCTGAATTTTTCTATTTTATTATCCGGGGTTTTAATGTTGTTGTTTGTATTCTTGATGGGTATTGTGCTGTTGGTTATATTTGGGTGTTATGCATATTTTTCTTATCTTTTGCTGTTTTATCTGGGGTTTCATTGTTGTTGTTCTAATGATTTATGGGTATTGTGTTGTTGGTTACATTTGGGTATTATTGTTGTTGTTCATGTTTTGGTGTTATACACGCGTTTGTTGTAGTGTTGCTGTTTTATCTGAGTTTTTGTTGATGTTGTTATAATGATTGATGGGTATTGTGTTGTTGGTTACATTTGGGTATTATTGTTGTTGTTCATGTTTTGCTGCTGTGTCAGTTTATGCTGTATTTTTGCAGTTTTATCTTGGTTTTTGTTGATGGTGTTCTAATGATTGATGGGTACTGTTTTATTGGTTACATTTGGGTATTATGTCTATTGTTCATGTTTTGCTATTGTGCCAGTTTATGCTGTATTTTTGCTATTTTATCTAGGTTTTTGTTGATGTTGTTCTAATGATTGATGGGTATTATGAGGCTTCATGGGGATTTGCCAGTTTATGCTGTATATTTGCTGTTGTTCTTTAGTTTTAATGCTTGATGGGGATTCATGGAGTTGATAATGTTGGGAGTTGGCGTGTATATATTGTTTATGGTGTTGGGGTTTACTGTAACTTATGGCACCCGATGAGGCATAGGTTGAGGGTTTATTTATCTACCCCATTAGCGGTGTATGTAATGCCACACCATGTTTTGGATGGAGGCACAATTTGTCACCATTTGATGTCACCCCTCTATATGTTTGATGGAGGCACAATATGACCACATCTTAGTCGTAACTTAGTTGGTTGCATGCACATTCTGGTCATATTGATGCCACCCCTTCATATTCTTAGGTTGGACAAAATTTGGTGTAATCGATGCCACCTCCAATTACATAAGGGTGAAGGCATAAAGTTCGGTGATGAATGTGCAACAATATTTCTGAGAGCTTATGAAGTGTTGTAGACAATGATGATAAATAAACTGATTGTCATTCAATTCCATAAACCAAATAGCTAAAGACTTAGTAATTGACATGGATTACATTGTTCAAGAAGTAAGCACTTAAATGAACAAGTGTTATGTTTACTTTATAAACAGCAAATTACAATGTCACTGCTTAATGCAAAAAAAGGCCTACCAAACTACCTGCTACTGTTTCATAAACTATTTTTCTTGTCTCAAAATAGCTGCTACTGTTTTCATGTTCCAAAAACTTAGCTTTTGTTTTTCTTAACCCAAAATACCTTACGCTTAACCTGTGACTCCGCCTAAGTCATTCACCAAATTTTCAACTTGAGCCTCATAACCATTTACAACTAAATGGTCAATGCATTCCTTTACCAACATTTCATCTACTGTTAGGCCCTGTTCTTTTGGGCTGAATAGGAGCTGAACTGAACTGAACTGAACTTATAGGAGCTGAACTGAACTTATAGGAGCTGAACTGAACTTATTGGAACTGAACTGAATTGAACTGAACTTATAGGAGCTGAACTGAACTGAACTTATAGGAGTTGAACTGAACTGAACTTATAAGAGCTGAACTGAACTTATAGGAGCTGAACTGAAATGAACTAAACTTATAGGATCTGAACTTTTCTGAACTTAATTTTACTTAATTGAATAGAATTTATAGAATCTAAAATTTACTAAACTGAACTTTATTACATAAGGTAAGATAATAACATAATTCCAATTTATATACATTGGTTTGTTCAAATATATTACTACGTTGACATCATCTTTATCTGTATCTTTATTTTTTGGAAATGACTGTCATAAAAAAAAAGTATACTCTAAAACATAAGGTAAGATAATAACATAATTCCGATTTATGTACATTGGTTTGTTCAAATAGATTACTACGTTTACATTACGATAAAAAAAATAAATCACATATTACATCGTTTTCTAACCATTTATTTCCATATCATCATCTTCCTCATCACTTTCTTCTTTATCTTCACTATCACTCGTAACAACGAATCTATTGCCTCGCCAAATGTTTTTTACTATCTTGTTTCGTACCTTTAACATGGTTTTTTTTCCGCTTATCATCAAACATGCCCAAATCTACTGTTCCTTGAATATTCACGTCATGTTGTATAATAGGTATTCCAAGAGTATGCATCCTTATAAAATTATGGAGTGTGAATGTATAAAACAATAATAGACATTTGAAAATTTTATGACATTCAGGGCATATTTTTTAACGCCCACCTTTTTTTCAATTGACGAAATGTCATTCCACTAATTAATGTCAAATGTTTTTATATCGGTTTTCATAAATAATATATTCCGTATAACTTTTCTGAACTTCATTTGTAAGAATTGAATTTTTCTGAACTGAACTTATAAGAGCTGAACTGAACTGAACTGAACTGAACTTATAGGAGCTGAACTGAACTAAACTTATAGGAGCTGAACTGAACTTATAGGAGCTGAACTAAACTTAAAGGGGCTGAGTTTAAGTCCAAAAGAACAGGGCCTTAGTGTGACAACCCTCGCGATAGTGGAAATAAAACATAACAAGCATGCAATTTATATAGCGGAAAATACGATATTTTTGAAACTTTTTACATGCCAAAAGAAGAGTACGAGGAAAGTCGAATAAATACAAACTTAAAGTATAACAATACTACAAAGAGACGTAGTCTCTCAAAACGTGATCAAACATAAAGTTGTTTAGCAAACTAGCTAAGAATGTCTATGGGTGATAATTTTACCGATGAGGTTTCTTTGACTCTTGAATTCAAACATCAAAGCGAGGCTAGTGCCATCCAAAATGAAAATATTATATAAGATATTAATTTATTATAATATATACGCCTTTTATAAAGCATTACTATTCCTGAGTGCGGGTTCGGTGATTCATGCCCTTTTTTGGGTGTTTGCGCCCCCCTTCGTTAGGGTTAACCTCGGCCAGTAGGATACTAAAAAAGTCGAGACCAACGCTCGCTAGCTCACACCCAAACCCAAAAACAAGCAAAATCCATCCAAGCAACTTGTTCATCCATGAAAACATGAACACCACAGTCAGTGGGGAGTAACTCCGGGTTCTCCCAGCCATATCATAAATAACATACTTAAACGGTAATAAACAAGTAGAAGCATACATATATTGTAACAACCCGAAATGTACCCTATTTTTCTAGTGAAAATATTTTACGGATACTTTTCAGCAAATTTAAGTTTTAATTTAGAATTTGTTGTTTCCAGTCGAATTTGGAATTTCCGAGTTCGTATTTGGAATTTCCGCGAGATTCCATGAAAATCCCGTTTTAAGTCAACTTTGACTTTCGTTGACTTTTCCGACTCACCCCGTAAATTGAAAGACCGAAATTATATTTGAAAAATAATAAATTTAATTTTATTTTTATTAGAATTTATTTGATTTTATGATAATTAATATAATTATTTTGAATTTATTCGGAATTTAAGAGAAGGTTTTACGGTTTAATCCCGAACGTCATTTAACTATTTCCGAGTCAACTTAAGTCCCGAAACAAACCCGAAACCCGACTTTGACATGAGTCACACGCCCCATGTCATCTTTTTCCACTCATATTAGATCTTTTGATCTTTTGATTAAACTAATAATAATATCTAAGATATTAATAACTTTATCAATCGGTCAGTTTAAATTACGCAAATCGCTTAAACTGACCCGATATCTGTCAATCCACACGCCTACTTCCCCTTCTCCTCTTAGGACTAGATATTTTCTTTCTTTTGATTACAATAACATAATATCTAATTAATATCTAGATATTTGATTAAACTATCATAAAACCTAATAATATCTAATTAAGTACCATAATATAATTATAAAACCCGAGTCAATCCCGTAACAACAATTTCAAAACCCGACTCATTATTTCCCTATATTTACACGGCACCCACTCCACTCTTATTCACTACTTATCTTTTCATTTTACACTAAATCAACTTAGTACCTTTTTAATACTTTCTTTAATATAATCAAAATCGTTCTTGGTGTTCTTCATCGTTCTTCATCGTTCTTGAGCAAAATCGTCACAAATCCTTCGTTACTTGTTCAAATCCGTCCTAATTTATATTTCTAGAGTCTCCTCTCCGCTCTTCATCTCCATGTACGTTTTATTTTCAATTTCGACAAAATCGTTTTCAACACTTTAATTATGGAAAATCAAGTTTTAATTCTAATAATATTATTCTTGTCATTTCTTATAGGAGAAGATTATGAAGACGAGTTTGGTGACTCGTATATATTAGGAGAAGATTAGTAGACGGGTTTCTTTAGTTCTTATTTTGGGTGCTACTTGATTTTGTGCTAGCTAAGGTAACGATTCCGAGTTACTCGACGAATTAATGTTACATAACTTTTGTTTTTGTTTATATTATTGATATTTACGGTTTTTAACTAGTAACATGATAAGTTGTTATTTTTAATATGTTGTATGAATTTTTAACATGTTAGTGTTCTTGACATATTTGGATGATTTGTTTATAATCATGATTTTTGTATGAATGATGGTTGAATTAGTTGTTAAAATGGATGTTGTTAATTAAAATCATGTTAGAATTTATTTGGAATGGTGGTTGACATGGCCGTGTGAAGTGGCCGTGTGTGGTGGCTGAAAACCGGCCGGTTCAGGACCGGTTCAGCTTGGTCCAGACCGGTCCAGCCCGGTCTGGGTTGGTCCGGGTTTTGGTCTTTGGGTTTGTGTCGATACTTGATTATTTTGTTGTTGTTTTGACGGGTTTTAAATATGTTAAAGCATGCGGGAAATATTAAGAAACGGTTTTAGAAATGTCGACCCAAAACAGGCCCAAAACAGGCCCGTGGGCCCAGTCCAGGCCTGGTTCTCTCTCGGCCCAAAACAGTCCGTGGGTCCCCTTTGGACTTGTGACGGTTTTTGAGTTTATTGTTATTTTATCGTGTTTTGTAATATTTAGCAAGTGGGAAATTTTAATAAGTAAATTATTTAATTAAAAGTTTTTCATAATATTATTATTTCTCACATGTTAGAAATTATAATACGAGATTGTAGTTTAATTGATATCCTTTAAGTCAAGCGGGTTTTTGTATGATTTTAATAATTCACATGTTAGAAGTTGAATAAAATAGCATGAGATGAATATGATTATTTTATGTTCAAGTCTAATTGGTAAAGACTCTGTTTCTAGCCGGTTTGACCAAACGGGTTTGGTCAAACTAAGATCTAGTCAGCCCCGTTTTGACTGATGACCCGTCGCGGGACTCGGGTCGGGGATTTGTCTTCAAGTAAGGTTTTAATTAATGAATGAATGAGCCTTAGTAGATATGAGGCGATATGATATTTGAATATGATTTATATGCAATTAGTCACATGATAGGAAGTTTTTCCCGTGACTGTTTAATTGTTTGATATATGTCGTGTTGACTAAGTACCCATAGAGAATTATGAGTATATGACGTCTTGACCATTCTAATTCTAAATGAGTATCTTGGACCATGACATAGATAGGCCTTATTATCTTTAACGAGCATATGGAGTTCACAGCTTGATAGCTTTTGTGTCACGGCCTGGGGGGTTTATCTCCAAGTCGGGGCATGGCTGCCTAATTGCTTCCACTTTGGGAATGGAGCCAGCTTAAGTACTAGCCAACTCTTCTTAGGGGGTCGCCTAGTAGAGATTCTTGTGTACTTTTGGTCATGAGACGGGGAATGGAATAGCTGTTGTCGCTAGGTCTGATCAGTCTAGGACTAGGATGTTTTCCTACCTTGTGGTATAGCCTCGAGTTACAGAAGTCGACTATTGACTGGACTAAGAACTTATGCCTGTTTCTAGAAGTATTGGTCTTTCATGTTTGATGATTCTATAAATCTTAGAAGGTGAGATGCAAGCCGGCTAAGTGGAGTGTAAACTACAAAGGTTCACAAGTTTTAAGTGATTTGATTAGTTTGACTCAAACTGAAAACAATATCAAGTAACAAGGGATGTTGTTTTAGAGATTGTGAGTTGTTTAACTGAAAGACTCAGGGGATATGACTTAGAGACAATCCTCTACAGCAAGGCACAAGAGGAAAGGACTCAAAGACTGGATTTAGAGATAGTTTTCAAGTATTACAGCAAAGCACAAACACTCTAAACTAAACTCAACAGCAAGTAAGTTAACCACAGCAAAGCACAGGTATAACTTGACTCACAATACAAGGCACTGATCAAACACCTTGGAGATGTATCAGGCTTGCTTCAAACTACAGCTCTTAGCACAAGTTTGATAACATTGAGTGATTTCTCAAAGTTTAATTCATTCATTCATCAAAGTCTGCTCAAACAAACATACAAGACCTCTTTATATAGAGGGGCTGATAACTTGTGAGCCATTGGATGCACAGATCATCCAAGGGCCAACTTAGGATTCAAACTACTACTACTGACACTAATTAAGAGCCTCATAATAGGACGAGCTCAACAACTATAAAGAACAGACACAAGACACAAAAACAGACTGAACAAAAAGCAAATAAAGCAGTTTTGGAGTTTTCCTGAAATGGAAATCTGTTGTTCTTGTTGCCTTGTTGCTTTGCCTGGATGTGTTGCTGCTCCTTGGGACTCCCTACTCTTATTAGAACATAGATAAGACCTGCCTTGGACGAGGACAAGTTGACTTAAACAAAGGAAACCACAAACTGCCTTGTACTTTCTCTGTTTTTAATGGGTTTGCTGGACTCTAACTTGGGGTGTCTGTTTCATGGGTTTTTACTAGACTTCAAAAGGATTTGTCCTGGACAAACTTGTAGCTTAGTGGGTTGGCTTGATGGTAGGCCATGGTGGGGGTGGTTGGGATGCTCTGGTGTACCTCCTAGATACAGGGTTTGTGAATTGGTCTGTCTGAGCCTGAAGGGTTTTGTTTCTGTCTTGTGTGGGTAATGTGGGTTGTGTTGGGGCTTGGCATGGGTTGTTGAGTCTTGGACTGTCTCCCTCACTGTTGTAGCTTGGCATGGCTTGGTCTTGGCTTGTCATAGCTTGTTGTTTGGACCTTGTAACTCTAGCTTCCATCTGAGGGGTCATTGGGGTTAGGCTTGCCTTGTTTGTGGCTTGATCATCAAGGCCCCTTGGGTGAGCTTCTGCTGCAGCCTCCCCAGGTTGAAAAGGGCTTGACCTCAAGCCTGTGTCTTCTTCTCCCTCAGAGTCTTCAAAGAAAGGACTAAGATCTCCAACATTGAATGTCCCATGGACTGCATACTCTCCTGGTAGATCAATTTTGTAGGCATTGGGACCTATCTTCTCTATGACTTGAAAAGGACCATCTGCTCTTGGCTCTAGCTTGTTCTTTCTCTTGGAAGGGAACCTTTCTTTCCTTAGGTTGATCCATACTAGATCTCCTGGTGCAAAGTCTTTCTTGGTCTTAGGAACCTTGGCATTCTTCTTGTACAGATCATTAGCCTTCTCAATTTGTTTCCTGACGGATTCATGGAGTTTTAACATTTGTTCCACCCTCTTCTTGGCATCATAGTGGACTTCTGACCTGCACACATTAGACAAACTCAAAGGCATTAAGGGGTTAGTACCAGAGACCACTTCAAAGGGGGAGTGGCCTGTGGCTGCTGATGGAGCTCTATTGAAAGAGAACTCTGCTTGAGCCAACTTCAAGTCCCAATCCTTGAGAGATTTGCTGACTATACACCTCAAGATTCTTCCCAAGGTCTTGTTAGTCACCTCAGTTGGGCCATCAGTTTGAGGGTGATGGGAGGTACTAAACAATAACCTAGTGTTAAGCAGTTTCCACAATGTCCTCCAGAAATGGCTCATAAACTTTGTGTCTCTGTCAGACACAATGGTCCTTGGAACTCCATGTAACCTCACCACCTCATCAAGGTATAGCTCTGCTACCCTCACAGCATCCTCAGTCTTCTTGCATGCAATGAAATGTGCCATCTTACTGAACCTATCCACAACCACCATGATAGAATCCTTCCCTCTTGCTGTCCTAGGCAATGCCATTATGAAATCCATACTAACATCCTCCCAAGGCCTACATGGGGCTGGTAGGGGAGTGTAAGGTCCTGCTTGGAAAGAACTCTTGGCCTTTTGACAAACTCCACACCTTCTGAGCACTATTTGAACTTCTCCCATCATCTTAGGCCAGTGGAATTGATCTTGTAGTATGTCCACCGTTTTCTGAACCCCAAAGTGTCCTCCAAGGCCACTCCCATGTACCTCCTTGATCAATAGGTTCCTATAAGATCCTCTGGGAACACACAACTTGTTTCCTTTAAACAAGAATCCATTTTGCAAAGTGTAGGGTGAGTCAATGGTTCTTGTTCCCTCTTTCTGTGCTAACCAATCTTCTGCAAAGTCTGGATCTTCTTGATACATGTCCTTCATAAACTCAAAGCCAAGAACCCTTTGCTCCATAGTTGATAGCAGAGTGTACCTCCTAGACAATGCATCAGCCACCACATTTTGTTTGCCCTCTTTGTACTTGCTAGAAAAGGTGAATGACAGAAGGAACTCCACCCACTTAGCATGTCTGTGACTGAGCTTATGCTGGCCTCCTATGTACTTCAATGCCTCATGATCAGAGTGTAAGACAAAAGGTTTGGGCTTCAGGTAATGCCTCCAATGCCTCAGAGCTCTGACAAGAGCATAGAACTCTTTATCATATGTAGAATAGTTTAGCTTGGCACCACTTAGCTTTTCACTACAGTAGGCTACAGGTTTCTTCTCTTGGATGAGGACAGCTCCAATTCCCACTCCACTTGCATCACATTCAACCTCAAATAGGCAATCAAAGTTTGGCAATCTTAGGATAGGGGCACTGCACAAGAGCTTCTTCATGTGTTTGAAAGCCTGTAAAGCATTCTCAGTCCAAGTGAACTCTCCCTTCTTCATGCACTCAGTGAGAGGTGCTGCAATGGTGCTAAAGTCCTTAATGAATCTTCTGTAGAAGGATGCTAAGCCATGGAATCCCCGTACTTCTGTAATACTCCTAGGGATAGGCCAAGACTGGACTGCCATGATCTTGTCTTGATCAACTGAAATGCCTCTACCAGAGACCACATATCCTAGCAACTTGACTTCCTCAGTCATGAAGGTGCACTTCTCAAGCTTCCCAAAGAGCTTGCTCTCCTTAAGTATTTCAAACACAGCCTCAAGATGCCTCAAATGATCATCCTTGCTCTTGCTGTAGATGAGGATATCATCAAAGTATACCACCAAAAATCTCCCTAGGCAAGGCCTAAGCACCTCTGTCATCAATCTCATGAAGGTACTTGGGGCATTTGACAGGCCAAAGGGCATGACAAGCCACTCATAAAGGCCATGCTTTGTTTTGAAGGCTGTCTTCCACTCATCTCCTTCTCTGATCCTCAATTGATGGTAACCTTGCCTCAAGTCAATCTTAGAAAAGAACCTTGAGCCACTTATTTCATCCAACATGTCATCAAGCCTAGGTATAGGGAACCTATACTTGACTGTGATGTTGTTGATAGCCCTGCTATCTATGCACATCCTCCAAGTCCCATCCTTCTTAGGAACCAACAATGCAGGCACAGCACAAGGACTTAATGACTCCCTTACAAACCCTTTACTCATCAACTCTCCAACTTGCTTTTGCAGCTCTTGTGTAGCCTTAGGATCACATCTGTAGGCTGGTCTATTGGGTAGTACAGACCCTGGCACAAGGTCTATTTGGTGTTCAATCCCTCTCAAAGGGGGTAAGCCATCAGGAAGTTCCTCTGGAAACACTTCCTTGAACTGATCAATGAAGGGCTTAACATCTGCAGGGATCACCTTAGACTCCTCTTCCTGAACTTCTTTTGATAGCAGCATTACTATAGGTTGCTCCTCACTACACTCCTTGACCATTGCTGACTCAGATAGAAATACAACTCCACTAAAATCCTCAGACATACTTGGACTTCCATAGCTCTTCTGGTGTGGTGGCAAGGGGGCTAATGTCACCTTCCTGCTCCCATGCTTGAAAGAATAGGTATTGCTTCTTCCTTGGTGTATGGAGCTTTTATCAGACTCCCATGGCCTTCCTAATAGCAAGTGACAGGCATCCATTGGAACCACATCACACAATACTTCATCCTTGTACACACTTCCAATGGAGAAAGGGACCATGCATTGCTTATCCACCTTACCCTCTGCTCCCTTACTCAGCCATCTCAACTTATAGGGGTGAGGGTGATCTTGAGTGCTCAACTTCAGCTTATCAACCATGGTAACAGAAGCCACATTGGTACAACTACCTCCATCTATAATAAGGTTACAAACCCTCCCTTGTATGGTACATCTGCTCCTGAAAATGAGGGACCTTTGATCCTCCTCCAAAGGTATCTGTTGTGAATGCATTACTCTCCATAGGACTAAGCTGTGGCCCGTGTCAGGGAGTGCCACTATTGCCTCCTGACTAGACTCTTCTTCCTCACTCACCACTTCTTCAACCTCAGGCTCATCCCTCTCATACTCAACTAGACCCTCTTTCGCCCAAGCCTCAACTTCCATTATGGTTAAGGTCTTCTTAGAAGGGCAATCCTTCCTGAAATGTCCATAGCCTTGACATTGGAAGCACCTAATTCTGTTCTCAGTCAATGAAGTGCTTGGCTTTTGACCCATGATGCCCTTACCCTTGTCTAAGGTAGGTGGGGGTGCTGTCTTAGGGGTATCCATTGATCTAAACCCACTATAAGGTCTGGTTTGAAAAGGCCTAACAGGTTTTGGTGTAGCAGGCTTAGTCTTCCCTATCTTCTCAATTCTCAGAGATAGGTTGACAACATCATCAAATGACCACAGAGGTTGCATCCTAACCTTGTTAGCAATGTTCTTATCTAGACCCTCTAAGTACCTAGCAATCCTTTGCTCAGGCTTCTCATTTATATCACATTGTAGGGTGAGTTGTTCAAACTCCCTCAGATAAGATTCAACAGGTTTGTCTCCTTGTTTCAACTTAGATAACTTGATAAACAGATCCTGGGTGTAATCCTTAGCAACAAATTTGTCTAACAGTTTCTTTTTCAGTTTAGTCCAAGACTGATGGGTTCCTTACCCTCCCTAGCCCTTAACCCTTTCATAGTCTCATACCAAAGGGAAGCATACCCTTTCAGTTTAAGGATGGCTACTTTAAAAGACTTGGAATCATTGTATCCCTTGTACTCAAAGATCCTTTCTACTTCTCTAAGCCATTCTAACAAGTCATCAGGATTAAGACTACCAGAAAACTCAGGGATATCTACCTTAAGATGCTTGTCTGTGTTCCTGTGGATGGAAGCTCTGCTTCTTGTTGAGTCATCTGAGTCTGGATACTCTTCATCATCAGGTGGCCTTCCTCTGCCTCCTCCTTGGCCTCTTCCACGACCTCTACCTCTTCCTCCAGCAAGCAAATGGTTGCCTATAACCTGGTCCAAGGTTCTGGTTAGGGTGGTTACAATCCCAGCCAGATCCTCCATCCTTGCTTCTACTCCTGCTAGTCTTTCCTCACTCATTGGGCTATTTTTGTGTTTTTAAATGTAGTTAGGGAAAATGAACTCACTAAGACTCTCAACCAAAGCTCTGATAACCAATTTGGAGTGTAAACTACTAAGGTTCACAAGTTTTAAGTGACTTGATTAGCTTGACTCAAACTGAATACAATATCAAGTAACAAGGGGTGTTGTTTTAGGGATTATGAGTTATTTTAGCTGAAAGACACAAGGGATATGACTTGGAGACAATCCTCTACAGCAAGGCACAAGAGAAAAGGACTCAAAGACTAGTTTAGAGACAGTTTTCAAGTGTTACAGCAAAGCACAAACACCCTAGACTAGACTCAACAGCAAGTAAGTTAATCACAGCAATGCACAGATATAACTTGACTCACAATACAAGGCACTGATCAAACACCTTGAAGATGTATCAGGCTTGCTTCAAACTACAGCTCTTAGCACAAGTTTGATAGTTTTGAGGGATTTCTCAAAGTTCATTCATTCATCAAAGTCTACTCAAACAAACATACAAGACCTCTTTATATAGAGGGGCTGATAACTTGTGAGCCATTGGATGCACAGATCATCCAAGGGCCAACTTAGGATTCAAACTACTACTACTGACACTAATTAAGAGCCTCATAATAGGACGAGCTCAACAACTATAAAGAACAGACACAAGACACAAAAAACAGACTGAACAAAAAGCAAATAAAGCAGTTTTGGAGTTTTCCTGAAATGGAAATCTGTTGTTCTTGTTGCCTTGTTGCTTTGCCTGGATGTGTTGCTGCTCCTTGGGACTCCCTACTCTTATTAGAACATAGATAAGACCTGCCTTGGACGAGGACAAGTTGACTTAAACAAAAGGAAACCACAAACTGCCTTGTACTTTCTCTGTTTTTAATGGGTTTGCTGGACTATAACTTGGGGTGTCTGTTTCGTGGGGTTTTACTAGACTTCAAAAGGATTTGTCCTGGACAAACTTGTAGCTTAGTGGGTTGGCTTGATGGCAGGCCATGGTGGGGGTGGTTGAGATGCTCTGGTGTACCTCCTAGGTACAGGGTTTGTGAATTGGTCTGTCTGAGCCTGAAGGGTTTTGTTTCTGTCTTGTGTGGGTAATGTGGGTTGTGTTGGGGCTTGGCATGGGTTGTTGAGTCTTGGACTGTCTCCCTCACTGTTGTAGCTTGGCATGGCTTGGTCTTGGCTTGTCATAGCTTGTTGTTTGGACCTTGTAACTCTAGCTTCCATCTGAGGGGTCATTGGGGTTAGGCTTGCCTTGTTTGTGGCTTGATCATCAAGGCCCCTTGGGTGAGCTCCTGCTGCACTATCTATGTTCTAAGCCGAGCCAAAGCCGATGCTTATCCGGAGATAATTACGGGTATGTTCTAGATTTTAGAGCAACCGTGCCTTATTTTATTTGATACGGGTGCCTCAATGTCATTCATATCGTCGATAAGCAAGGCGTCTATTGAACTCACTTCTACTGAGGATACCCCCATATCCTTTGCATCCGGGGAAATTATCTCATTTTCCTCTCTTTACCCTAACGTCCCTATCTCCCTTGCGGAAACAACCTATCCCGCTAACCTCCTTAAGTTCGCCCTAGGGGAATTTGATGTAACCCTAGGTATGGAATGGTTAGCTTTGTACCATGCTAGATTCGAGTGTAGAGATCAAAAGATCTACCTTAAGAGTCCTTTAGGAGTCAGAATAACCTATAAGGGATCTCATTCCCGAATGGGTATGCGATTCGTTTTTGCGATGAAGTTGATGAGTAAGGTAAGAAAGGGCCACCAAGCATTCTTGTGTGTTGTAACTTCTACATCTACCTCCTTGCCCAATATTAAAGATTTACTTATAGTACGTGACTTTGTTGATGTGTTCCCGAAAGACTTGCCCGGGATTCCCCCCGAGCGTGATGTTGAATTTTCCATTGATCTTATGCCCAGAACAGGATCCATTGCCACAACCCCGTACCGTATGGCTCCTACCGAATTGAAAGAGCTAACAAAGCAACTTGATGAAATGATATAAAAGGGTTTTATTCGTCCGAGTGTCTCGCCTTGGGGTGCTGCCGTTCTCTTTGCGAAGAAGAAAGATGGTTCTATGTGGTTATGCGTTGATTATCGTGAGGAGAACCGAGTCACAATCAAGAATAAGTATCCTTTGCCAAGAAGTGATGACTTTTTTTTATCAACTAAAGGGTGGTTCAAACTTTTCCAAGATTGATTTGAGATCCAGATACCATCAAATCCCCGTTCGTGATTCGGACATTCTGAAGACCGCCTTTAGCACGAGATCTGGTCACTTTGAGTTCAAGGTGATGCCATTTGTTTTGACTAATGCACCCGCTATTTTCATGGATCAAATGAACCGCACCTTTAGTGAGTACCTTGATAAGTGTGTAGTGGTTTTCATCGACGACATTCTTGTTTTCTCCAAGACCGAAGAAGAGTATGCTAATCATCTTAGGACCATTTTGGGTGTCCTTCGTCGGCAAAGATGGTTTGCCAAGTTCTCCAAGTGTGAATTTTGGTTGCCTAAAGTGTTCTTTCTTGGACATGTGATTTCCAAATAAGGTGTTATGGTAGACCCTTCCAAGATTGAAGCTGTGGTTAATTGGTAGAGTCCAACCGATGTTGGTGAAATCCGACGTTTTCTTGGGTTAACCGGTTACTACCGCCGATTTGTTAAAGAATTCTAAAAAACTTAAAAGACCGATGACTCAATTGTTGAAGAAAGAGACCAAGTTTGTTTGGAGTGATGATTGTGAAACCGCTTTTCAAGAGTTGAAGAAGAGGTTGACTACCGCCCCAGTTCTAACTTTGCCTAAAGATGGTGTGGGCTTTGATGTCTATTCTGATGCCTCTAAGATGGGCCTTGGGTGTGTTCTTATGCAAAACCGGAAAGTGGTTGCTTATGCCTCTAGGCAATTGAGAGTTGATGAAGTTAACTACCTTACTCATGACCTTGAGTTAGCCGCCGGTGTCCATGCATTGAAGGTGTGGAGACATTATCTTATTAGTGTACATTGTCGCATCTACACCGATTACAAAAGCTTGAGGTACATATTTACTCAAAAGGAGTTGAATATGAGACAAAGAAGATGGTTAGAATTGGTGAATGACTATGATTTTGAGTTGTTATATCATGAAGGGAAGGCCAATGTTGTTGCCGATGCTCTTAGTAGAAAATCTTATCATGCCTAGAGTGCTATTCGGGTGCTACCCGATGACCTTTGTGCCGAATTCTGGAAGTTGAAGTTCGAGTTTGTGGCGAATTGTTTTGATTATGTTGGTGCCATGACTGTCGAGCCTGAGATTCTTCGAGAGATTCATGCGAACGAAGTTGAAGATGGTACCTACAAGTCCAATCAAGCCAAGCTTCTAGAAGGAAAAGCCAAAGACTTGAAAATTGATAAAAAAAAAGGTGTTCTCCGACTCCATGACCGATTCTTCGTGCCTAATGCTCTTGACTTGAGGAAGTGAATCCTAGATGAAGCTCATCTATCCCCTTATTCTATTCACCCCGGAGGTGACAAGATGTACAAAGACTTGAAGCTACAATTTTAGGGGCCGAATTTGAAAGGCGATGTTGTGTCCTATGTTGGAAGATGCCTTACTTCCCAACAAGTGAAGATAGATCACAAGAGACCCGGTGGATTGTTACAACCATTGGACATTCCATTATAGAAGTGGGAATCTATTTTTATGGATTTTATCATGGCTTTGCCAAGGACCGTTGGAAGTAAAGATGTCGTTTGGGTTATTGTTGATCGTTTGACCAAGAGTGCTAGATTTATTTTGATCAAGGAGACTTGGTGTTTAGATCGACAAGCCAAAGCCTATGTTGATGAGATTTTTCGCTACTATGGTGTTCACAAGGTGATCATCTCCGACCGAGACCTGATAATTGGTTCGAGATTTTGGAAGGCTTTGCAAGAGGCCTTGAGTAGCAAGTTGTTGATGAGTACCGCCGAGAGGACTATTCAAACCCTTGAAGACGTTTTGAGAGCTTGTTCCCTTGACTTTCAAGCTAGTTGGGAGAAGAGGCTACCATTGGCAGAATTCTCCTACAACAATAGTAATCATGCATCCATCAAGATGGCGCCCTATGAAGCTCTTTATGGTAGGAAATGCTGATGTCTGATTTGTTTTGTTCAATTGAGTGATGCAGCAGGAGCTCACCCAAGGGGTCTTGATGATTCAACCACAAACAAGACAAACTTGACCCCTAAGATGGAAGCTAGAGTTACAAGGTCCAAACAACAAGTTATGACAAGCCAAGACCAAGCCATGCCAAGCTACAACAGTGAGGTAGACAGCCCAAGGTTCAACAACCCATGCCAAGCCCCAACACAACCCACATTACCCACACAAAACAGAAACAAAGACATTAAGGCCCAAACAGACCATGTAACAAACCCTGCATCTAGGAGGTACACCAGGGCATCCCAACCACCCCCACTATGGCCTACCATCAAGACAACCCTCTAAGCTACAAGTTTTCCCAGGACAAACCATTTTGAAGTCTAGCAAAAACCCATGAAACAGACACCCCAAAGCTAAAGTCCAGTAAGCAGCATAGCAGAGGTACACTACAAGAATCAGCCCTTGCTCCGACCGCACATTCCGACCGCTATTCAAAACGGTCGGTAATAAGATATAGCGACCGACAACGGTCGGTAAAGTAAATATCGGTCGCTAAAAATACCGACCGAATTACAATCGGTCGCTAAAAGGAGAAAACGGTCGGTGAAGGTGAAAAATACCGACCGATTGGCCGAAATTACCGACCGACTGGCCAATCGGTCGGTAATAACACTGATATGTAAAAAACAAATCCGACCATCCCTCATTCTATTATCACTTACCCATTCTCACTCTAACCCAACGACCCCAAAGACGACACGCCTATACCCGACGACCACCTCCTTCCCACCGCCGACCACCGCCGCTCACCTGCCGTCCGACCACCGCCGACGCCGCCATTCCCTCCTTTCTCAACAACCACCTTCTCTCTTCTAGTTATTTAATAAAGGTATGATTTTCTCTTAATTTTTGTGTTTATAGTTGTTTTAATTGTGTTTATGTTTGTTTTTACCCTTAATTTTATGTTAAGATTTGATTATTTGTTGTTATTTGAATATAATTTAGAGTTGTTTAAGTTAGGGTTAAGATTTGGTTGAATTGGGGGTTTTTTAATTATTTGCAATTATGTTAGTATATGTAATTGTTAGTATGTAATTGTTAGTGTATGTTAGTGTTAGTGTTAGTATATGGTTAGTGTTAATTGGGGGTTTTTGATAATGGTTAGTGTTAGTGTTGTTAGTATATGTAATTGTTAGTATGTAATTGTTAGTATGTAATTGTTAGTGTAGTTAGTATATGTAATTGTTAGTATGTAATTGTTAGTGTATTGGGGGTTAAATTGGGGGTTTGTTAATATGTTAGTGTATGTAATTGTTAGTATGTAATTGTTTATATGTTAGTATATGTAATTGTTAGTATGTTCAAGATGTTAGTAGTAGAAATATGTGGTTAGTAGTAGATAGTATTCATGTTGTTAGTAGTAGATATATGTTGGACTTTGGTTGTGAAATTGAATGTTGGTTAAATTTTTGTAGTTAGAAATTTTATGTTGGTAGTATAATTTGATTAGTTGGTTAAAATTCGTAATACGAATTAGTATTTAGATTGCCTATTTAGTAAGAATGTAGATTGTCTCAATTAGTTGTTGGATTGCCTAATTATGTTATATTTATGTATTTATATAGATTTGTAATGAAGAGGGTTGAACGAGAATGGATGTATGAAAGGGTTGATGCTAGGAAGATGGTTAAGTATGAGTTTGTATGTGGGGTGAATAGTTTTCTTGAATATGTTAAAAGTCGAGATGAATTTAGGAATTCACAACTAATTAGATGTCCATGTGTAAAGTGCAAAAATTTGAAATACTTGAGTGAATTCGTGGTACAAGAACACCTTATTAGTAAAGGTTTTACGGGAAATTATTATGATTGGGTGTGTCATGGTGAGCCTTACTCCTTGAAAATACCAAACAATGTACCAAACACTACTCAATCTCACATAAGAGGACCATATCGAGAGATGTTAATAGATGCCTTAGGTGACCGTGCATTAGAACATATGGAGGAACCCCCTATCGGTGAACAGGAAACTCCACACCCTCAGTTGAAGAGTTTTTTTGATATGTTAGATGCGGCGGAGAGACCTTTATATGAGGGGAGCGATGTGTCGGTGTTACAAGCAGCTGCAAGGGTTGTTAACATAAAATGTGAGCACAACTTATCGCACAAATGTGTAGATAAGATTGCTTCCTTGATTGAGGATGTTATACCTCGGGGAAATGTGATGACCCGCACCTGAAAAAGTCCTATTCTACCTTCCTATAGGTCCAAGATTACAACGGCTTTATGCTGCTAGAAATATTGCGGAGGCTATGAGATGGCATGAAGAAAACCCTCGTGTATAAGGGACATTTGCCCACCCAAGCGATAGTGAGGCTTGGAAGCATTTGGGCAAAATGTTCCCGGAATTTGCTAGTGAGCCTCGAAATGTCAGACTTGGGTTGTGCACAGATGGTTTTACACCGTACGGCCAATTTGGGAAAAAGTATTCATGTTGGCCTGTAATTCTCACTCCTTACAATCTACCACCATGGTTGTGCATGAAAA
Source organism: Heliosperma pusillum (assembly GCA_022085475.1). Lineage (NCBI taxonomy): Eukaryota > Viridiplantae > Streptophyta > Magnoliopsida > Caryophyllales > Caryophyllaceae > Heliosperma > Heliosperma pusillum. The sequence goes on along the minus strand of JAIUZE010009554.1, from coordinate 24,878 downwards.
AACCATTCATGTTCCTTTCATTGATTGTTCCGGGGCCGGATAACCCTAAAAGTCACATAGATGTCTTCTTACAACCTCTTATCGAAGAGTTGAAAGAGTTGTGGGAGGTTGGTGTACCCGCTTTCGATGTGTCCAAGAAACAAAATTTTCAGCTCAAAGCCGCTCTTTTATGGACAATCAATGACTTTCCAGCTTACGGCATGCTTTCCGGTTGGGCCACGGTCGGCTTCCTTGCATGTCCTTATTGTATGGAAGAATCAAAGGCATTTTATCTTCCTATGGGTCATAAGGTGTCTTGGTTTGATTGTCACCGACAATTCTTATCGCCTAACCACGGATTTCGGTATAACAAAACCTCATTTCTCAAGAATATATTACAAAAAAATGACACCCCTCCTCTATTCCTAGACGGTTTTGAAATTTGGGAGAAGATTCGTGATTATCCTACAAGTATTGAGCTCACAAAGAGTGAATTGAACAAGTTTAAAGCCAATAAATTAGGTTGGTCTAAGAGAAGTATATTCTGGGATTTGCCTTATTGGAAACATTTGTTAATACGACACAATTTGGATGTTATGCATATTGAAAAGAACTTCTTTGAGCAATTGATTCATACGGTCATGAATAATAAGAATAAAACTTGCGACAATGAAAAATCAAGGGAAGACGTTAAACTATTATGCAAAAGACCACACTTACACATTAAGGAAAATGGAGTTAAGCCAAAAGCCCCATTTGCACTTGATAAGGCTCAAAAAAAAGTGTTATGTGAGTGGATTTGTAACTTGAGGTTTCCAGATGGGTATGCATCCGACTTGAGTAGGTGTGTTGATCGACATGATCATATCCTTCATGGGTTGAAGAGTCATGATTGTCACGTTTTCATGGAAAGATTACTACTTGTGGCTTTGAAGCACTTATTGCCGAAAGATGTGTGGAGTGCAATAACTGAAATAAGTCTATTCTTTCGTGATTTGTGTGCCCCGACCCTCAAACTTGAAAACATTGAAAATCTAGAGAGCAACATTGCCGAAATACTTTGCAAGTTGGAGAAAGTATTTCCGCCATCATTTTTCAACTCAATGGAACACTTACCTATACATTTGCCTTATGAAGCAAGGGTTGGAGGGCCAGTACAATATAGGTGGATGTATCCTTTTGAGAGGTAAATTACATACGTACTTATTCAAATGTAATAAAAAATTAAATAAAATATTTTGAATATTCAACTAACATTATTATACAATGTAGGTTTTTAAATCACTTGAAACAAAAAGTTGGTAATAAAGCAAGAGTCGAAGGGTCTATCTGCAACGCTTTCTTAGTGGAAGAAATATCAAATTTTTGTTCCCAATATTTTGAAGACCATATCGACACAAAGGGTAAAGATTTAGATTTTGGAACAAAAGATGAAACGGAGTCTTCCTTACCTGAGCTATTCCAAAAACATGGAGCTCAACCATTGACAAAAGGAAAAATAAGATATTTGGATGGAGATGAATATGAACGTGCTCATCTTTACGCCTTATCGAATTGTGAACGATTAGAAAAATATGAGAGGTATGTGAGTTTTTTACACTTTGGCAATAAAATAATTAAAGTGGTAGATTATTCATATTATAATAACAATTGTTAAATGATAGGTTATTCGAAGCTTTCATCCGTGAGCAACATCCAAATATTGATATAGATGAGGTTTGGACTTCATACGAAAAGCTATACCCAAATTGGTTTAAAGAACATGTAAGTTTCATTTACAAACATTAAACAAATATATATACAACCTAACCTTAAGTCAATATATATGGGTAGTTAATAAGACTAATTTTAAACTAGGTACTTCAAGAAGATATCAAGGATGATTTGTTGGTGGCCATGTCAAGGGGTCCTTGTAAAGAAGTACAATCTTGGCAGAAATATTCGATAAATGGCTTTAATTTTCACACAATGAAATATGGGAAAAATAAAGCAAGTATGAATTATGGTGTTTGTGTTAACGGTGTTGGTGGAGATGACTATTATGGTACCCTAGAAGAGATTATTGAGTTGAGGTATTGTGGTGACAAAATGGCGTATAATGCAATCTTGTTTAAATGTTGTTGGATGGATAATTCTTCAATCGGCACAATTGTACATGACACGTATAAACTTGCTGAAGTAAATCATAAGAGAAAGTATTTAAAATACGACCCTTTTGTGCTCGCACATCAAGTTAATCAAGTTTATTAAACTTCTTATCCAAGCACAAAGAAAGATAGAGATAATTGGTGGGCGGTGTTTAAAAGTAAAGCGAGATCACAATTTGATGCACCGGTTGACACAACCGTATTTCAAGAAGAAATGACGACACCTCTTAATTTATCTTCCATTGTGGAAGATGAAGTCTTACAAGGTTTTATTGAAGGAGATGATGAGGAAGAAGATGAGGTGGTAGAGGTTCGTAGATTTGGAAGAGGAAATGAAGACTTATATGAAGTTGATTTTATAAATGATGATGAAGATGAGGATGAAGATGAAGATGAGGAGGAGAAGAAGGAGGAGGAGGAGGAGGAGGAGGATGAAGATGAAGATGAAGATGACGATGAAGATGAAGATGACGATGAGTAAAAGACTAGTTGTGTAATATTAAGTATATGTTATGTAATAAGTACATTATAATTATTAATGTTTTATGTGTCATCAATTATCAAACTCCTTTGTTTATTTGACAACAATGTTTAATTGCTAACTTTAACTTGTGTATATTTAGTTTTGTTTAAGATGTCAGGAGATCATGGACGGGGACGGGGACGAGGACGAGGACGAGAACAAGGACGACCACGAGAACAAGGTATAGTATTTAGGGACCCGGTGATAGAAGAGGGGGAGACGGGCGACGAAGAGAACAACAATGAGCAGGGGCAGACATCAAACGAAAGTACAACCCCTGCGACATCAAAAGCGTTACCTATTGATATAGAGCCGGGATTATTATGGTACAATTTTTTATTTTTAATTTCTGTTCTAATAAATTACACGTGTAAACATGTTACATATCATTTTCTAATATAAATATTGATATAAGTTTGACGATAGCCAAGTGGTCCGAAGAGTTAGCCGGTCTTTCAAAAACAACTACGATGTCCCTTACTTGAGCTGGAAAGAGGCTCCAAAAAGTAAAAGGGATGCGTGGTTTGCTAATTTTCGGGTATTTATATATATAAACTTTTACTTTATTAATTTATATGTGTGTTTGTTTTTATAAGTGTTGTTGTTTTTATGTGTAGACATTGTGCAATTGGGATCCTAAGCATGAGGATGAGTGTAGGAAGCAATACAATGAGACGTGTAGAAAGCGTTTAAAAGACGCCATGTATGATGCCGGCCAGATGATAAGAGGTAAGAATCCGGTTGGCCCGGGTTGGATGCTTCCTAATGTTTTCAAAGAATTAATCGAGAAGCGGAAGAATAAGGCGTTTATCAAGAGATCGAAACAAGCTTCCATCAACAAGAAAGGCGGCGAAGATGGCCCTACTACACATCACTACGGGTCAATCAAAGCTGTTAAACATGCTGCTAAGATGGTAAATAATTTGAACTTATTTAAGTATTTGAAGTTGATAATTTACTTTGTTAGTGTAATGTTAGTATAAAGTTAGTATTTGTAATTTGAAGTTAATGTTTGATTTGGTTTTATTAAAGGCGCAAGATAAGGGGGGTGTAGCCCCTAATGCAGTGGAGCTATTTCTTGATAGCCATATGAGAATGGTTGATGGTGAGGAGCAATGGAGTCATCCAACTGCTCGAGCTAGATATGTAAGTATTACTACATTCGAAATTTCATTTTTACATTTGTGTTAGGACTTCCGATAGACGCTTTTTTATTTTCTAAGGACGATAGATGAGTTATTTACAACTTTCTTTTTGACAATGTAGCAAAATTTTCAAAGGATGATAGCCGAGCTTACGGAGCAAGGACTTCCGATTGACGTGAACAAGGTTTGGTACGATTCGGTGGATGGATACAAGAAGGGCCAAGTCTTTGGTTTAGGGACCACCGCCTCACTATATTACACTCCCCAGGCGTCATCATCGTCGACAGGTAAATCTTCCGCCTCCCAACAAAATATCCCGGGTGTTCTAACTCAATCAATTCAAGCACGTGAGAGGGAAGTCGAAGAGTTTAGGAAGTATAGAGAGGAGATGCAATAAAGGGATGAACTTTACGTGAAAAATCAAGAAGAACTAAGGCAGGAAATCACGGCAAGTCAAGCCGCTACTATGCGTGAACGGGAAGAAACAAGGCGCCAAATTGACGCCTTAGCCAAACTGCTTGAATCCCAAACCCAATACCGATGCAACAATAACATATTTGATTTACCTTATAACCCAAATAACAATAACCCCGGTGGAGGCGGAAGTGGTTTTCAAGTGTAAGGTAGTTGGTTGTGTAAGACATGGTTAATTGTAATGTAAACTTTAGTAGTTTGTTGTATAAGACATGGTTATGCTAGTTAATGTAAACTTTAGTAGTTTGTAATGTAAACTTTAGTAGTTGTAAGACTTGTAATGTAAACTTTAGTAGTTTCTAATTTGAAAGACGGTTTCTGGTTTCAAAAAATTGTGTACGAACGCATTTGTATATATTTTGAAAAATTTGCAGGAAATATAGCAAATGAAGGAAAATAAGAAGCTAAATCACTCAAATCATTCACAATAAATACCGACCGACTCATACAACTTACCGACCGACTCAACAATTTACCGACCGAAATCCTATAAATACCGACCGATTGCCGTCTAAATAGTTTCTGATTATTTTTCGTCTCAGACCGGCACCGACTGAAATTCCTCTAATACCGAACGACATTCGGTCGGTAATTACCGACCGAACTATGCTTTACCGACCGACTAGAACTTATTATTGACCAAGTCAATGTGTTTTAGCACCGACGGATATTCTGTCTACCGACTGATTGTTCGGTCGGTAATTTGCCGACCGACTTCAAATCGGTCGGTATGAAACATTTACCGACCACAATTACCGACCGATTTTATTCGGACGCCACGGAAGGAAAAACGGTCGGTAAGAAGTTATTACCGACCGATTTGCACTATTAGCGACCGCTGAAAACGGTCGGTACTGGACCTGATTCTTGTAGTGGGTAGTACATGCTCAGATGATGTTTTCTTTTGCTTAAGTCAACTTGTCATCATCTAAGGCAGGTTTATCTACGTCCTCATAAGAGTGGAGAGTTCCAAGGAGTAACAAAACACCCAGAGCAAAGCACAAGACAACAAGAACAACATATTTCCATTTCAGGAAAACTCCAAAAACTGCTTTATTTGCTTTTGTTCAGTCTGTGTTCTTTTGTGTCTTGTGTCTGTTCCTTATAGTTGTTGAGCTCGTCCTATTGTGAGGCTCTTAATTAGTGTCAGTAGAAGTAGTTTAGATCCTAAGCTAGCCCTTGGATGATCTATACATCCAATGGTTCACAAGATATCAGCCTCTCTATATAAGGAGGTCTTGTATGTTGTTGTAAGCAGACTTTATGAATGAATGAATTAAACTTTGAGAAATCCCTCAAATTTATCAAACTTGTGCTAAGAGCTGTAGTTTGAAACAAGCCTGATACATCTCCAAGATGTTTGATCAGTGCCTTGTCTTGTGAGTCAAGTTATATCTGTGCTTTGCTGTGGTTAACTTGCTTGCTGTTTGAGGCTAGTCTTGGGTGTTTGTGCTTTGCTGTAACACTTGAAAATTGTCTCTAAATCCAGTCTTTGAGTCCTTTCTCTTGTGCCTTGCTGTAGAGGAGTGTCTGTAAGTCATATCCCTTGAGTTTTCAGCTAAACAGTTCACCCTCTCTAAAACAACATCCATTTGTTACTTGATATTGTTCTCAGTTTGAGTCAAGCTAATCAGGTTTCATTAAAACTTGTAAACCTTAGTAGTTTACACTCCAAATTGGTTATCAGAGCTTTGGTTGAGAGTCTTAGTGAGTTCATTTTCCCTAACTACATTTAAAAACACAAAAATAGCCCAATGAGTGAAGAGAGACTAGCAGGAGTAGAAGCAAGGATGGAGGATCTGGCTGGGATTGTAACCACCCTAACCAGAACCTTGGACCAAGGTTATAGGCAACCATTTGCTTGCTGGAGGGAAGAGGTAGAGGACGTGGAAGAGGCCAAGGAGGAGGCAGAGGAAGGCCACCTGATGATGAAGAGTATCCAGACTCAGATGACTCAACAAGAAGCAGAGCTTCCATCCACAGGAACACAGACAAGCATCTTAAGGTAGATATCCTTAAGTTTTCTGGTAGTCTTAATCCTGATGACTTGTTAGAATGTCTAAGAGAAGTAGAAAGGATCTTTGAGTACAAAGGATACAATGATTCCAAGTCTTTTAAAGTAGCCATCCTTAAACTGAAAGGGTATGCTTCCCTTTGGTATGAAACTATGAAAGGGTTAAAGGCTAGGGAAGGTAAAGAACCCATCAAGTCTTGGACTAAACTAAAAAAGAAACTGTTAGACAAGTTTGTTGCTAAGGATTACACCCAGGATCTGTTTATCAAGTTGTCTAAGTTGAAACAAGGAGACAAACCTGTTGAATCTTATCTGAGGGAGTTTGAACAACTCACCTTACAATGTGATATAAATGAGAAACCTGAGCAAAGGATTGCTAGGTACTTAGAGGGTCTAGATAAGAACATTGCTAACAAGGTTAGGATGCAACCTCTGTGGTCATTTGATGATGTTGTCAACCTATCTCTGAGAATTGAGAAGATAGGGAAGACTAAGCCTGCTACACCAAAACCTGTTAGGCCTTTTCAAACCAGACCTTATAGTGGGTTTAGAACCATGGATACCCCTAAGACAGCACCCCCACCTACCTTAGACAAGGGAAAGGGCATCATGGGTCAAAAACCAAGCACTTCATTGACTGAGAACAGAATTAGGTGCTTCCAATGTCAAGGCTATGGACATTTCAGGAAGGATTGCCCTTCTAAGAAGACCTTAACTATAATGGAGGTTGAGGCTTGGGAGAAAGAGGGTCTAGTTGAGTATGAGAGGGATGAGCCTGAGGTTGAAGAAGTGGTAAGTGAGGAAGAAGAGTCTAGTCAGGAGGCAATAGTGGCACTCCCTGACACAGGCCACAGCTTAGTCCTATGGAGAGTAATGCATTCACAACAGATACCTTTGGAGGAGGATCAAAGGTCCCTCATTTTCAGGAGCAGATGTACCATACAAGGGAGGGTTTGTAACCTTATTATAGATGGAGGTAGTTGTACCAATGTGGCTTCTGTTACTATGGTTGATAAGCTGAAGTTGAGCACTCAAGATCACCCTCACCCCTATAAGTTGAGATGGCTGAGTAAGGGAGCAGAGGTTAAGGTGGATAAGCAATGCATGGTTCCTTTCTCCATTGGAAGTGTGTACAAGGATGAAGTATTGTGTGATGTGGTTCCAATGGATGCCTGTCACTTGCTATTAGGAAGGCCATGGGAGTTTGATAAAAGCTCCATACACCAAGGAAGAAGCAATACATATTCCTTCAAGCATGGGAGCAGGAAGGTGACATTAGCCCCCTTGCCACCACATCAGAAGAGCTATGGAAGTCCAAGTATGGCTGAAGACTTTAGTGGAGTTGTATTTCTATCTGAGTCAGCAATGGTCAAAGAGTGTAGTGAGGGGCAACCTATAGTAATGCTGCTATCAAAAGAAGTTCAAGGAGAGGAGTCTAAGGTGATCCCTGCAGATGTTAAGCCCCTCATTGATCAGTTCAAGGAAGTGTTTACAGAGGAACTTCCTGATGGTTTACCCCCTTTGAGAGGGATTGAACACCAAATAGACCTTGTGCCAGGGTCTGTACTACCTAATAGACCAGCATACATGTGTGATCCCAAGGCTACACAAGAGCTGCAGAAATAAGTTGGAGAGTTGATGAGTAAAGGGTTTGTTAGGGAATCTTTAAGTCCATGTGCTGTGCCTGCATTGTTGGTTCCTAAGAAGGATGGGACTTGGAGGATGTGCATAGATAGCAGGGCTATCAACAACATCACAGTCAAGTATAGGTTCCCTATACCTAGGCTTGATGACATGTTGGATGAGCTGAGTGGCTCAAGGTTCTTTTCTAAGATTGATTTGAGGCAAGGTTACCATCAATTGAGGATCAGGGAGGGAGATGAGTGGAAGACAGCCTTCAAAACAAAGCATGGCCTTTATGAGTGGCTTGTCATGCCCTTTGGCCTGTCAAATGCCCCAAGTACCTTCATGAGATTGATGACAGAAGTGCTTAGGCCTTGCCTAGGAGAGATTTGTGGTGGTATACTTTGATGATATCCTCATCTACAGCAAGAGCAAGGATGATCATTTGAGGCATCTTGAGGCTGTGTTTGAAATACTTAAGGAGAGCAAGCTCTTTGGGAAGCTTGAGAAATGCACCTTCATGACTGAGGAAGTCAAGTTTCTAGGATATGTGGTATCTGGTAGAGGCATTTCAGTTGATCAAGACAAGATCATTGCAGTCCAGTCTTGGCCTATCCCTAGGAGTATTACAGAAGTAAGGGGATTCCATGGCTTAGCATCCTTCTACAGAAGATTCATTAAGGATTTTAGCACCATTGCAGCACCTCTCACTGAGTGCATGAAGAAGGGAGAGTTCACTTGGACTGAGAATGCCTTACAGGCTTTCAAACACATGAAGAAGCTCTTGTGCAGTGCACCTATCCTCAGGTTGCCAAACTTTGATTGCCTATTTGAGGTTGAATTTGATGCAAGTGGAGTGGGAATTGGAGCTGTCCTCATCCAAGAGAAAAAACCTGTAGCCTACTTTAGTGAAAAGCTAAGTGGTTCCAAGCTAAACTATTCTACATATGATAAAGAGTTTTATGCTCTTGTCAGAGCTCTGAGACATTGGAGTCATTACGTGAAGCCCAAACCTTTTGTCTTACACTCTGATCATGAGGCATTGAAGTACATAGGAGGCCAACATAAGCTCAGTCATAGACATGCTAAGTGGGTGGAGTTCCTTCAGTCATTCACCTTTTCTAGCAAATACAAAGAGGGCAAACAAAATGTGGTGGCTGATGCATTGTCTAGGAGGTACACTCTGCTATCAACTATGGAGCAAAGGGTTCTTGGCTTTGAGTTCATGAAGGACATGTATCAAGAAGATCCAGACTTTGCAGAAGATTGGTTAGCACAGAAAGAGGGAACAAGGACCATTGATTCACCCTACACTTTGCAAAATGGATTCTTGTTTAAAGGAAACAAGTTGTGTGTCCCCAGAGGATCTTATAGGAGTCTATTGATCATGGAGGTACATGGAGGTGGCCTTGGAGGACACTTTGGGGCTCAGAAAACTGTGGAAATACTACAGGATCAATTCTACTGGCCTAAGATGATGGGAGAAGTCCAAATAGTGCTCAGAAGGTGTGGAATTTTTCAAAAGGCCAAGAGTTCTTTTCAAGCAGGGCCCTACACTCCCCTACCAGTCCCATGTAGGCCTTGGGAAGATGTGAGCATGGATTTTATAGTAGCATTGCCTAGGACAGCAAGAGGGAAAGATTCTATCATGGTGGTTGTGGATAGGTTCAGTAAAATGGCACATTTTATTGCTTGCAAGAAGACTGAGGATGCTGTGAGTGTAGCAGAGCTATACCCTGATGTGGTGGTGAGGTTACATGGAGTTCCAAGGACCATTGTGTCTGACAGAGACACAAAGTTTATGAGCCATTTCTGGAGAACATTGTGGAAGCTGCTTAACACTAGGTTGTTGTTTAGTACCTCCCATCACCCTCAAACTGATGGCCAAACTGAGGTGACCAACAAGACCTTGGGAAGAGTCTTGAGGTGTATAGTCAGCAAATCCCTCAAGGATTGGGACTTGAAGTTGGCTCAAGCAGAGTTCTCTTTCAATAGAGCTCCATCAGCAGCCACATGCCACTCCCCCTTTGAAGTGGTCTATGGTACTAACCCCTTAATGCCTTAGAGTTTGTCTAATGTGTGAGGTCAGAGGTCCACTATGATGCCAAGAAGAGGGTGGAACAAATGCTAAAACTCCATGAATCAGTCAGAAAACAAATTGAGAAAGCTAATGATCTATACAAGAAGAATGCCAAGGTTCCTAAGACCAAGAAAGACTTTGCACCAGGAGACCTAGTATGGATCAACCTAAGGAAAGAAAGGTTCCCTTCCAAGAGAAAGAACAAGTTAGAGCCCAGAGCAGATGGTCCTTTTCAAGTCATAGAGAAGATAGGTCCTAATGCCTACAAAATTGATCTACCAGGAGAGTATGCAGTCCATGGAACATTCAATGTGGGAGATCTTAGTCCCTTCTATGAAGACTCTGAGGGGGAGGAAGACACAGGCTTGAGGTCAAGCCCTTTTCAACCTGGGGAGGCTGCAGCAGGAGCTCACCCAAGGGGTCTTGATGATCCAACCACAAACAAGACAAGCTTGACCCCTCAGATGGAAGCTAGAGTTACAAGGTCCAAACAACAAGTTATGACAAGCCAAGACCAAGCCATGCCAAGCTACAACAGTGAGGGAGACAGTCCAAGGTTCAACAACCCATGCCAAGCCCCAACACAACCCACATTACCCACACAAAACAGAAACAAAGCCATTCAGGCCCAGACAGACCATTTAACAAACCCTGCATCTAGGAGGTACACCAGGGCATCCCAACCACCCCCACTATGGCCTACCATTAAGACAAACCTCTAAGCTACAAGAGTGCCCAGGACAACCATTTTGAAGTCTAGCAAAAACCCATGAAACAGACACCCCAAAGCTAGAGTCCAGTAAGCAGCATAGTAGAGGTAGTACATGCTCAGATGATGTTTTCTTTTGCTTAAGTCAACTTGTCTTCATCTAAGGCAGGTTTATCTACGTCCTCATAAGAGTGGAGAGTTCTAAGGAGCAACAAAACACCCAGAGCAAAGCACAAGACAACAAGAACAACAGATTTCCATTTCAGGAAAACTCCAAAAACTGCTTTATTTGCTTTTGTTCAGTCTGTTTTCTTTTGTGTCTTGTGTCTGTTCCTTATAGTTGTTGAGCTCGTCCTATTGTGAGGCTCTTAATTAGTGTCAGTAGAAGTAGTTTAGATCCTAAGATAGCCCTTGGATGATCTATACATCCAATGGTTCACAAGATATCAGTCTCTCTATATAAGGAGGTCTTGTATGTTGTTGTAAGCAGACTTTATGAATGAATGAATTAAACTTTGAGAAATCCCTCAAATTTATAAAACTTGTGCTAAGAGCTGTAGTTTGAAACAAGCCTGATACATCTCCAAGGTGTTTGATCAGTGCCTTGTCTTGTGAGTCAAGTTATATCTGTGCTTTGCTGTGGTTAACTTGCTTGCTGTTTGAGGCAAGTCTAGGTTGTTTGTGCTTTGCTGTAACACTTGAAAACTGTCTCTAAATCCAGTCTTTGAGTCCTTTCTCTTGTGCCTTGCTGTAGAGGAGTGTCTCTAAGTCATATCCCTTGAGTTTTCAGCTAAACAGTTCACCCTCTCTAAAACAACATCCATTTGTTACTTGATATTGTTCTCAGTTTGAGTCAAGCTAATCAAGTTTCATTAAAACTTGTAAACCTTAGTAGTTTACACTCCAAGTGATGTTCGAGATTTGGGTCCTGACATCCTTGACAAGACTATCGACCATGTGAAGATTATCCGAGATAAGATGAAGGCCGCTCAAGATCGTCATAAATCTTATGCCGATACTCGAAGAAGGTCGTTAGAGTTTGAAGTTGGAGATAAAGTATTCTTGAAAGTATCTCCAATGAAGGATATTAAAAGGTATGGTGTAAAGGGTAAATTGAGTCAAAAATACATTGGACCCTTTGACATTGTGAAAAGAGTTGGTGCCGTGGCTGACAAGTTTGACTTGCCCCTGAATTTGGGTAAAGTCCATGATGTTTTCCATGTTTCTCAGTTGAGAAAGTACATTAGTGACCCGAGCCATGTTTTAACAAGCCGAAATTCCCGAGCTCGAGCCAAATTTGTCCTTTGAAGAGAAGCCAATCCGCATTTTGGACTGCAAGGACAAGAAGTTGAGAATCAAGGTGGTGCCTTTAGTGAAGATCTTATGGAGATGTAGTAGTGTTCAAGAGGAGACATGGGGGCCGGAAGCTACCATGCGAGCCAAGTACCCGAGTCTATTCGATTGAAGTATTTGTTCTTTAGCGCAAGTTTCAAGGGCAAAATTTTTAAAAGGTGGGGTGATTCTAACACCTGCAATCTTAGCAATTATAATCTTTAATAATATTTATATTGTTATTATTAGTTAGTTTAATTTTAACTTTAAATTAGAGTTTAGTTAGTTGGGTAATTACCGTGTCTAATCTGTCAAATCCGAGTCCATATTTGGACTCTACTCGGAATTTCTTGTGGGTTAGGCCTTATGTTGCATACTGGGCCTATGAGTCTCTTTAACCCACCCAAATGACTTGACCCATGTTCATTTTTTTCCACTCAAACTTTTTTGCAACTCTATCACCCTTTTCATCCTCAAAAAGAATAAATCCTAACATCCCTCTCCATTGTTGAATTCTGATAAGCGATATTTTGTACTAATTTATCCCCCGTTTTAGCTCGATTTCTATACGATTTATGCACTTTGTTAAGTGATTAACGACCTAATATTGCTATTCTAGCTGTTGTGCGTGCTTTGTCTCATTTTATAGGAAATGAAGCGGTTTTGCTATATTTTCTTACTTTATGGAGCAAAGGCACTAGAATACGAGTTTATGAGAAACCGATGATAGCAATTTCACGATTTGACTACGATTCCGCTACATCCTTCCTCAAGTGGACTCATCTTGGACTTTGACTTTATTTCTCAAAGAAAAAATCAACCCAAGTCAAAGGAAGGCTAGCCCAAGCCCAATTACGTGTTGCATTGACCAAGGCATAGAATTCCGTGCCCAAAGACGAAATTGGAAGAGACGAAAAAATCCATCAGGGTTACATACCCGATCGGATTACCACATACCCGATCGGGTATGTGGTATGATGATCGTCTCTTGGCTCTTCTTCTACCAAGATTTAATGTAGTGCTTTATGAGGTTGTCTAAGGTATGAATTTGGACGAAACACAGCATCCTAGCAGCCCTATATAAACCTAAGCACACGACAACTTAGAATTACACAACTTAGAATTACACAATTTAGAATAATACAACACACATTACATATAAGTTTTAGATTATAGTTTATAGTTTATGCAATTTTAAGTACTTCTCTAGTGTTTTTATAAGCTTTTGTTATTACATTGGGTTGGATATTTTTTCTTTGCTTTGTTTCTTACATAATCGTACTCCAATCTCGGTAATTTTCTATCCCTTATTTACGCAATTTCCGACATCATTGTTTTCTCTTTATAGTATTCATTTTAGTTGTAATGTTTCCATCATCATATTAAGACCATGAACTACAATCTCATTAGTCTCGTTTTTATATTATTGTTGGTAGGAAATCCATCTAAAAGTAATCTAGTTGAAACCAAAATATCGTTTAATATGTCATATTGTATTTTACCTAATCATATAATAATAATCATAAGTTTCATCACAAAAATCGTTACTAATATAGTCTTGATCACCTTAATCATCGTAGCACTTTTATTTCGTAGTTTAATTTTGCTTATCATTTTCCTATTAATTTGTTTGATCACATAAATCAAATATAGTATTGTAAGATTATCGTTGTGTAAATACGATAAATAAAATTGAAGTATTGAAATGATTTACTAGTTATAATGAATTAAAAGAAGAATCAATACCAATAGAACCATCTAGTTTGTTTCTTCCTTTGGTTGTGTCAAATTCTATAACTTTGTTTAGTGGCCATAAACAATTGTTTGTATTAGTCAATTTCCGTCTTAGAAACGAGAGTTGGGATGGGAATTAGGACTGCGAATAGGGGCTTAGTGACCTAACCAGGCTGAAAGGACGTTAGGACCCATTAAAAAGTCGGTACGAACCCGAGAGGAATATACCGCTACAAAGCTTAGACAATCGTAGTAATTCTAATGTTGGTATCAATAAAGCTTTTAAATCATTTGACATTAATTTCTAATTCTCTGTATCAATTTGATTAGATAGTTTATTTTATCGTTTTAGTTAGTTTATTATACCGTCATTTTTATTTCCGTTCTTAGATAGTTTATTTTATTGTTGTTTAGTTAGTTTATTAGTTTTCTATTATTGTAGTTAGGTAGCTTTTCAATATTGTCATTTTAATTATCGTCCTTAGTCAGATTTAATTGTTGTCATTTTCCTTTCCGTCAGTTAGATTAGATTTATTTTATTGCAATTTCCATACTTGTCATTTAAATATCGTCATTACATACTTGTCATTTTTATTTCATGTTAGTAGTTTAGACAATCACCCCAAATAATTCCAACTTAAATGAAAATCACCCCATAGCAATTCATATTTAACACGTACTCCCTGAGGATCGATCATTACTTCCCTAATTACATTCTTTATGTTGTTAGCCTAAGTGTGGGTAATTATTTTTGTATCGGGACTGCGACACAACCGGTCAAATTTTGGCGTCGTTGCCGGGGAGTACGGTTTTGTTTATCTATGTATTGCTGATTTTTATTTAAAATTCTACCATTTTTAGGTGCAACCGTACCTAAAATCATTACTTACTTTCCTTTTTGTGTTTTTCTTTGTAGGTTGACAAAAATGGTGCGAACAAAAGAAGATCCTAGGTTCCGGGTTTTTGAACTTGCTAGTAGGATCCTAAGGGTACATATGACTCTAATTGCTCTCATTGAAGGTAACCAATTCATTGGCGAGCCAAATGAAAACCCAGCCCACCACATCCAAACCTTTTGTGAGTTGTGTCAAACTTTTAAGAGGGAAGGGATCACGAAAAACCAAATTAACGAAACTCTCTTTCCTTTATCACTAAAGAGAGAAGCCAAATGGTGGTTCACTCGTTGTTTAAAAGATGCCACAAAATCAATGGAGTGGGAAGAGATCGTAATAGCTTTCCATCGTAGGTTTAAATCTCAATCCACCATGTCAAACCTATCAAGTAATTCACAAAGAGAGAGTGGGGAAGGTTCCCAAAGTAATGGGGGAGAGAAAAAGAAAAGCCGAGTGGAAACCTCATGTGATGTTGACACTACCATTTCCTTAGCCTATCCCATTCCATCAAATGAAACCACCCTAAGAAATACTTTATATCGTCCAGAGGTTTTAAACCCATTTACCTCAGTAACAACCCCTTGTGAAATTTGTGGAGGAATAGGGCATGTACCTCAAAGATGTGGGAATAAACTCACACCATTAAACCCCTTTCACTCACAATTTCGCCAAGCACAACCTACTAATACACCTCATACCATTCCATACTCATCTTTTCAAAACGGTCAAGTAGAAACCAAGTTGAGGAAAGTAATACAAGCCCAACACAACATGTACTCATACTTCTTTTCTACAATATGCTCACTCAAATCAACCGTTATGTCTCTCCAAAAGAGAGTAGAAGAGTTGACCCCATCGAGTTCTAGCCAAACCACTCAAGAGAGTGAAGATCAGCTAATGGTCACAATCGACATGATTGGTGACTATAGGTTGCCCCACGAACTTTACAATGATCCTTTGCTAGCCAACCCAACCCGAGCCCATACACGAGAAGAGACATCCCGACTCGAATCTTTGATCATGACTTTGATAAGAGCTCAAGGAAAGTTAGAAAAAAGAGTTGGTGAAGCAACGAAGGCAAATGACAAAGCTTTTTCAAAGTTGGAGGCAAGGATCGGCAAGACATTTCAAGAAGAAGAAGCAACCCAAGATATTCCCAAGGAACCTCCCCTTGTAGAAGGGAAGGTTATCATTCCTTCAAAGCTTAAAGATCCAGGTTGTTTTAATATTTCCTGCACATTGAGTCTTCATAAGGTCAGAAATGCATTATGTCATGCCCTTTTCCTTTTATCAAGACCATTGCCCAATGCAAATGAAGATTACAAATACTAGCCTTCAATTAGCCAATGGAACTATGCATACTCCAGCAGGAATTGTGGAAGATGTCCCCATTCGGGTTGGATACTTCCTTATTCCCGTTGATTTTTATGTCATCTTTTCAAATAAAGGTAGAGACGAATATATTATATTAGGCAGACCTTTCCTAAATACAGTTAGGGCTTGTATTGATGTACAAAGAGAGAAGATCACTTTTGAAATGGAGGGATCACGTGCCACCTTTGATAAGAAGGGGAATGTAATGAGTGTAAGAGATGGTGACCTCGAAGCATTCAAGGCATCGGAAATGTATGTGGACTAGATTGCCATGGGTTTTGGCAAAGGTAAATGAAAAATTCAAGGACGAAATCAAGCTACAAGGAGCTCATATCCCTTCACAAGGCTTAAGGAGGGATAGAAATTCAAAGTCTAGCATGACTTAAAAATGCGCTTGTCGGGAGGCAACCCGTCTTTCTCTTTACTCTTTTTTTTTTATGCATTCTTTATTCCACTAAATAGACAATGTTTTTTTTTTTGGACTATTTCATTTGGACATTTTTTTGGGATGTAATAGTTAGGAAACAATTTTCGTTTTGCTTGTTATTTTAGTTTTTAGAAATGCATGCTTAATTGATAGTTTTTCGTACTCGGAACTGGAGGACCTATTAAGATGAAAAGGACCTACCCTTGGACCATGTTGCCAAGTCCATTAAGGTTAGTAAGTATGTTCCAGGCCATAGCCAAAAGGTAAGAGCAAGTAACAAAGAAAAAGGAAACAAAAACCGGATCAGCACACTTCCCCGATCGGATTCATGTATACCCGATCGGGTAAGTTGTCTGTTTCGAGTTTTGTTCTAATTTCTTCTATAAAACCAACTTGCTACCCTTTGCTTGCTGCCATATTCCCGTGTTCTTCATATTCAAAGCTCAAAATCTCTCAAAAACCATCATTTCTTAGTCTTTTCTTGCAAAATTGTCACCATAGTTTATCCAAGCCAACATCTAAGCATTATCAAGTAAGTTAATTCTACTTTAGTTACATCAATCTCTCTATTTTTCAGAAATCCAACATGAACAAACCCTAACCCAAATTTGGGGGTTATTGATTTTACTTAAAAAACTTGTTTAATTTGGATTTCTAATGCTTCTTACATTTTATAGAGTGAATGTTTGTAATTAATTTGCTAGCTTACTATGATTTGAATGCTCTGATAAGTGAATATTTGTATGGTTTTAACCCCCAATTTAGCTCGGTTTTGTATGTCATTTGAGCTTTGTTAAGCCACTTTATGAGCTAATATCGTCTTCTAGGCGAATTCCTATGTTCTAACCTGTTTTGTAGGGAAAGTGACGTTTCTACGCCCTTTTTCTATATTCCCGAGCATTTGCCTAGAACTCGACGATTTGAAGAAGCAAGCTTGACCAAGTGAAATGCATTTCAAGAAGGTTCACTAATTCGAAAGAGAGAAGAAGCAAAGACAGTTTCGTAGTTGTCGGAAGATCAATCATTTAGGCAGAAGAATTCATCGCTTTACATCAAACCCTATCAACAAACCCGACTCAAGAGGTCAAGGGGGATGTTGGAAGTCAAGTCAAAGCAAAGGGAGATGAAATGTTAGTCAAAAGGATCTGGATGACCACTTACCCGATCGGGGAAGTGTGTACCCGATCGGGTATATGTGCTGCTTCGAGAAAACGGCGTTTTCTTCTTACTTTTGTCCGATGTGTTTAATGCCCAACCTCTTCTCCACGAAACCCTAATACTATAAATAGATGCTCTAGCCCTCATATCATATCATCCACCTTTCTACAATCCTCTTCTCTTCTCCTCTTGCATTTCTCCTTAGATTAGGAGAAGGGGGAATTAGCCTCCCTTCTCTCATTTTGTTCTTCTTTAGTCTTTAGATCTTAGTTTATTTCTGTCCATTTCATATCAAAACATTAGTTTAGATCAATAGGAATTTCATCTTTGTAGTCTACTTTGCTGGGTACAAGTGTTGTAATTCAAGGATCGTTTATTATGTGCAAGGATTTTCTATTATTGTTGTCGTTATCGTCATTGATCGTCATATAGGTATTTCCCTTTTATCCTTTGTTTAAATGTCCTTATTGTTTTACATTTGATTGTTATTTTCTATCTATATTGTCTTAGATTTATTCTAGTACCGCTATAATTGTTGTTTCATTTCCTAGATTGTCAATTAGCGTCGTTATTATCGCCATATAAAGAGTCAAATAAACATGTCAATCCTAGTTTTCATTGTTAATATCATTTTAGATTTAGACATTATCTTGAGTGAGTAGTCACCTTTCTAGGGTGTAGGGTAGCCATGTTAGATTGATTAAAAGATGTTAATTGGATAAAAGAAATTGTGCCTTTAAAATGTTGTGTCTATGCATGTTTGGATTGTAACGATAGTTAACAATTTCTGGCCGGAAATCATCGACTAAAATGGAATTCTTTTCCAAGGTAGAGATACGCGAATTGAATAGACAAAGCATGACATGGTAGATTAAGACCTAGTAAATCGCCTAAAAAGCCTGCTAGACCATCTGATCTATGATTGTAATGAACACATCATTCTTACGAACTCACAATGAATTATTTGCATGTTCCAAATCCAATTTCATCAACATGTCAATCTACATGTGTGAACCTACTTCCCTAGATGCTTTTCATCACTTCCTTTATTGTTTTCATTTGTTTTTATTTTGTTTTCATTTATGCTTTATATTAGTTTAGATATCAAAACCCAAAAACCCATAAATCATTAGATAGAACCCAATTGCGAGACACTTCACATTCTATAGGAAACACCATCTCCCTGAGGATTGACCCCTACTTCCCTAATTACATTAAATTTTTATTAGCCTAGTCTGGGTAATTTATCTTTGTATTGGGCTTGCGACAGGCCCGATCATGCTCATATGCCAATTAGAATACTCATCTTTACTATATGCTAAAACTCATGCTTAAGTGGTAGTATAATGCTTGAATCCATGCTTTGTACTATGAACTTATGCTCTTATTGTGTTAATTTAGCATTAGTACCTTTAAGTAGTGCCGAAAGCTCAAGATTCAAGTGTAATGTTGCTCAAAATCTTAGTGAAATATTGTTATGCTTAAGAACATCAATTTGTGCTCAAAAGTAACATGATAATGTTTCACTTATATAATTATACTTGAATTTGTGTTTAAAAGCCTAGTATTCTAACACTTATGCCATCAATTTGTGTTTATAATAAAGTGTTCTAATACAAGTTTCTTGTAGCAAATGGCACCTACAATAAGGAGATCAAAGAGGGCAAAAACTACCAACCAAGGGGAAAGTAGTAGGGCTCGTGAAGAAGACATAGAAATGCTAGAAGCTGAAGATCAAACCAGAAATTAAGAAGGACAAGGTGCTATGCATGATCCCGATTTTTCGGATGTGGAGTTTAGTTCAAACAAGCAATGGCAAAAATGGTTCATTATCAAAAGCAAAGGTATGAGAGCTACCAAATTCCTAGATATTTCTTCTTTAAGGCACATGAAGCTTTATGAGCATGTCAAGGTGTTATTTAGGGGTCTGGGAATGACTGCTAGTATGAACTTCAATTATAAGACTTACCCTCAATTGACCCTTGAATTCTTGAGTTCATTTGAATTGCAAAGATCTAGGAATAAAGACTTTATGCCTCAAGTTCGGTTTCGATTATTAAACGATGACTATCGTATGAACTTAGAGAACTTTGCTGGCGAATTCGGTCTCACCCATGAGGATACTGTTACCTCACCTCCCGAAGGCTTTGATATTAGCCATGTTTGGAACACCATTTCTACTTATCCTGTCTCTCGTTGGGACCATGTCCCACACCAACACATACATCATCCCGCCATTAGAATCTGGCAAAGATTCATGGGATGGACCTTCTTGGGTCGTGCTGAGCATTATTTGGTGAGACGGGTAGAGTTAGATATTTTAGGAGGGTTCTTGAATGTCAATGGTGATGAACCCTGGCCAATTAGCATTCCTTACTATTTTGCTGTTCAATTGACAAAAGCCATTAATCCAAAGAACACTGGCATTGTTTATGGAGGCCTTATCACTCACCTTGCTACGCGAGTTTGTGGTTTTAACCAAGCCACCACTGACCTCCAGGCATTGACTACACCTCCCACCGAGATGGGAAATGGGTTGGATTATGATTATTTTGTTTAGCTTAATTGGTTTCGTGTCTCCCACTCCCATATGATCTGGAGGATAGCTGGCCGTGATTCGGTCAAGTTGACCGCCGAGGTGAACCAGATTCCATTACTTAGGCAGCGTCCTCAACTTCAGGAGGGTGAGGCCATCTTACCCCGTCCCACTTATTTCCTTCATGTTGGGGTAGGATCATCCTGTTCAGATTAGATCCCCCTGTTCAGATTGTTGGGGTAGGATCATCCTCAACTTCATGTTGGGGTAGGATCTTACCCCCCTGTTCAGATTAGATCCCGCCGCCCTGAGGTAGGATCATCCTCTCATTCGACCCATGCTACGGGCGATGTGACTGCCATGTTTCAGGCCTTGACCTTGTCCATTGATAGAATTCAGTCCGACCAGCAGCTTGCTCTGCACCCCATTTATGATCACTTTGCAAGACAAGGTGTGATTAGACCTGAGGGCCCCCACCCGTCTTTCTATACTTGGCCCGAAAGGGGGGTATGGTACTGCTTATGATGCAGGTGTGCAGCAGACCGGACTTGATTACTGTGGTACTGCTTATGGAGTCGAGAGTTTTGGAGGTTATAGAGGTGATTTTAGTGGTCACCAAGTAGATGAGTACCAGTCCTTAGGAGCCAGCAACCCAACCGGGATCGTTGCTTCTAGTAGTAGCTATTATTCTGCAGATGATACCTACTACACAGATGCTTTTGGATCCGCATCCGAGCCGCCTCCTTCAGAGAGGAGAGGCCGTAGCTAGTGCCCTTTGGGATGAGATGACGACAAGCTCCCCTTGTTTATAATAGCTTGGGGGAGGCTAGACATTTTGTAAGCTTTTCTTTCTTTCTTTTATTTTTAGCATTTTTAGTTTTCTTTTTTAGCTCCTTTTCCCATTAGAATTTCATCTTGTTTCTTTGTTCTATGTGCTACCAACCGTTTCTTGGTTTGCTTCTATTATAATTGCATGCACATTGAGGACAATGTGAAGTTTTAGCTTGGGGGAGGATTTGCATTTCGGACTTACTGCATTTAGGATTGCATTTAGATTTTTACTTTTCTTATTTTCTTCTAATTTTATTAGTTTATTTTTCCTTGTTTGTTTTTATAATTTTGAAAATCCAAAATCAAAAAAAAAATCAAAAAAAAAAAGACAAAACGAAAAGATCATTTCCATCTTACATTTCTCAATTTATAGTTTTTATAAGCCGATGTTTCACTATGTTATGAGGAATTGTGCATTCATGGAGATGTCTTGTACACAGTAGGTAGAAAATTGCATTTGGACTTAATTAAGCTTGATCTTGACTTTGGCAAGCTATTCATATTGTAAGGTAAAGCCTCCAGTGGTCGGTACATCTGATCCCGATCCCAGTTTAGGAGTGAGTAGTTTCTCCTTATAGTCTGTGTCACATCAAAACGCATAAATATGGTTTTTATTCCGTTTCCTATAAGTATTAATATCATGATCTACATTCTAAGCCATTCACTCTTGTTCACATTTCGCATTGCCCAAAAACACCCTTCTTTCTAGCTACATTACATTATTGCCTACCCTTGTTGAGCTTGTAACTGACTATATGTGTAGTGGTGCTCTGTGCTTTAGCGATGTTCTAATAATGCCACTATTTAGTGTGAACCTGCTGTCTCGGGATTGCTGATTCCCGTGTTTTTCAATGAAAGAAAAGTGAAAAGGAAAAAAAAAGAGCTTTGAAAAACAAAACAGAGAAAAATGAAAAAAAAAAAAGCTCAAAAGAAAAGAGAAATGAAAAAAAGGAAAAAAGGAGAAAAAAGAAGGAAAACGCTTCCATGAATGAAAAGGAAAAGAAAGATCATATTTTGGGAAGTCGTAACTTGATTTGTCGTGTTTAATAAGCCAATATGTTGGTTTTGGCTTTGACTTTTGTTTACGGAAATTGGTATGATTTGGATTGAGTATCCACTACACATTTAGTTATTACTAGCTTGACTTAAAGCTCCACATGACCAAAATCGTTTGTCTACTTTCTTACCCAAATTTCCCAAGCCTCTTCTTTATTTTCTCTTGGCTTCTTACACTACATTTTGATCATGATTAGTCTTACGTAATGAATTTGGATTGTCTACCATACTAGACTGCGGGCACATTCTTATAAGTTGTAGATAGGAGAGTGTCACTTCAAATTTGAACCAATATTTCCTATTTTACAAAAATTTGAGTGAAGAGTGTATCGAAAGAGTGCATAGTCAATAAGATCATGCAAAAGCTGAAAAAGTCCAAAGAATATTTTCTATGCTGCGCCGTTATGTAAATCTCAACCATGATTCCAACTTTCCTTCGCCCTTGTTGTTTCGGGTTTATGATTCATCTACTTGTTAAGAGCTTATTTTTTAGATTTGAATGATGGATTGGTCATTGTTTGCTACCCTTGTCCTGGTTATGATAGTTATGTTTGCTTGAGGACGAGCAAGGGTTTAGCTTGGGGGAGTTTGATAAGCGATATTTTGTACTAATTTATCCCCCGTTTTAGCTCGATTTCTATACGATTTATGCACTTTGTTAAGTGATTAACGAGCTAATACTGCTATTCTAGTTGTTTTGCGTGCTTTGTCTCGTTTTATAGGAAATGAAGCGGTTTTGCTATATTTTCTTACTTTATGGAGCAAAGGATCTAGAATACGAGTTTATGAGGAACCGATGATAGCAATTTCACGATTTGACTACGATTCTGCTGCATCCTTCCTTAAGTGGACTCATCTTGGACTTTGACTTTGTTTCTCAAAGGAAAACATCAACCCAAGTCAAAGGAAGGCTAGCCCAAGCCCAATTACGTGTTGCATTGACCAAGGCATATGATTACGTGCCCAAAGACGAAATTGGAAGAGACGAAAAATCCATTAGGGTTACATACCCGATCGGATTACCACATACCCAATCGGGTATGTCTGCTGATGAACGTCTCTTGGCTCTTCTTCTACCAAGCTTTAATGGAGTGCTTTATGAGGTTGTCTAAGGTATGAATTTGGACGAAACACAGCATCCTTGTAGCCCTATATAAACCTAAGCACACGACAACTTGGAATTACACAACTTAGAATTACACAACTTAGAATTACACAACACACATTACATATAAGTTTAAGATTATAGTTTATAGTTTATGCAATTTTAAGTACTTCTCTAGTGTTTTTATAAGCTTTTGTTATTACATTATGTTGGATATTTGTTCTTTGCTTTCTTTCTTACATAATCGTACTCCAATCTCGGTAATTTTCTATCCCTTATTTACGCTATTTCCGACCTCATTGTTTTCTCTTTATAGTATTCATTTTAGTTGTAATGTTTCAATCATCATATTAAGACCATGAACTACAATCTCATTAGTCTCGTTTTTATATTATTGTTGGTAGGAAATCCATCTAAAAGTAATCTAGTTGAAACCAAAATATCGTTTAATATGTCATATTGTATTTTACCTAATCATATAATAATCATCATAAGTTTCATCACTAAAATCGTTAATAATATAGTCTTGACACCTTAATCATCGTAGCACTTTTATTTCGTAGTTTAATTTTGCTTATCATTTTCCTATTAATTTATTTAATCACATAAATCAAATATAGTAATGTAAGATTATCGTTGTGTAAATGCAATAAATAAAATTGAAGTATTGAAATGATTTACTAGTTATAATGAATTAAAAGAAGAATGGATACCAATAGAACCATCTAGTTTGTTTCTTCCTTTGGTCGTGTCAAATTCTGTAACTTTGTTTAGTGGCCATAAACAATTGTTTGTATTAGTCAATTTCCGTCTTAGAAACGAGAGTTGGGATGGGAATTAGGACTGCCAATAGGGGTTTAGTGACCTAACCAGGCTGAAAGGACGTTAGGACCCATTAAAAAGTCGGTACGAATCCGAGAGGAATATACCGCTACAAGGCTTAGACAATCGTAGTAATTCTAATGTTGGTATCAAAAAAGCTTTTAAATCATTTGACATGAATTTCTAATTCTCTATATCAATTTTATTAGATAGTTTATTTTATCGTTTTATTTAGTTTATTATACCGTCATTTTATTTCCGTTCTTAGATAGTTTATTTTATTGTTGTTTAGTTAGTTTATTAGTTTTCTATTATTGTAATTAGGTAGCTTTTCAATATTGTCATTTTAATTATCGTCCTAAGTTAGATTTAATTATTGTCATTTTCCTTTCCGTTAATTAGATTAGATTTATTTTTGTAACACCCGGAAATGTACCCTATTTTTCTAGTAAAAATATTTTACGGATACTTTTAAGCAAATTTTAGTTTTAATTTAGAATTTAATATTCCGAGTCGAATTTAGAATTTCCGAGTTCGTATTTGGAATTTGTGCGAGATTTCAAGAAAAGCCCGTCTTGAGCCGTATTTGACTTTTGTTGACTTTTTCCTTATATATCACATACTACCATTTAACCTATTTTTCATTCACAAACACAACACATTTCTTCATCACTAAGAAAACCAAAACCCTTGCCTCCATTTTTTATCCGTCTTAGATTCGTCGCTACTTCTTCGTTACTCGCTCAAATTCGCGTAAGTTTGTCTTATTCTTCCTCCCTTAGATTCCTCTATCCGTATTGGTAATAAAATTACCGTCTTTCTCGCTTTTTAAATTATCCGTCTTTCTCAAGGTGAATGATATTCATCTTTTATTATCTAATTGTATGTAGGTGGAGACTAGGAAGGTTTAGAATCG
>JAIUZE010009553.1:0-19319 GCA_022085475.1 Heliosperma pusillum | reverse complement strand
ATGCAAGAGAACTCAAAAAGTTAAGCGTGCTTGACTGAGAGTAGTCTTGGGATGGGTGACCTCCTGGGAAGGTTCCCGGGATGTGCATGAGAGAGGACAAAATGCGCTGGAAAGGACCCGTGTTGATCTGTGGGCCATGTACACAGCCTGGAGAGCTATCATGAGTGACCGCTCCCGACCCAAGGTTTGGGCCGGGGTGTTACAAATGGTATCAGAGCAACCCTGCGACCGTGTGGTGATGGAGGCAGGTGTTATACGCTCCATTGTGATCACCCACCTAGCGGGGGAGGATTCTGGGTTAGCGGTTATGCTCCCAGGCGCAACGAGGACGTTGCGTTCTTCAAGTGGGGGTGATTGTAACACCCCACGTTCGTTGAAGAGGTTCATTGATAGGCTTAAATGACAAGTGCTTAAAAGGATTGTAAGTACTACTCATATCAACAAAGTGCACTTTCTTTTCTGGTTGTCCATGCAAAAGAACTCAAAAGTTAAGCGTGCTTGACTGAGAGTAGTCTTAGGATGGGTGACCTCCTGGGGAGGTTCCCGGGATGTGCATGAGTGAGGACAAAATGCGCTGGAAAGGACCCGTGTTGATCTGTGGGCCATGTACACAGCCTGGAGAGCTATCATGAGTGACCGCTCCCGACCCATTGTTTGGGCCGGGGTGTTACAAGCCAAGTGCCAAAAATTTTTCCTTTCGAACTTGCGTACCAAGACAAGACAAGTCTTGGTACCCAAGTTGGGTACCAAGACAAGAAAGATATTAGATTTAGAATCCTATTTTAAAACTAGAGAAATCTACAAACCCTAATTCACCAAGACAAGAAGTATAGCCATGACCTAACTTGGGTACCAAGAGAAGTCAAGGTTAAATTTACAAAACTCTAATTCACCACATGTCTCCCTTGTTCAACAAAAATGATATTAGGTTTAGAATCATATTTAAACTCTAATTGAACACGAGAGCTATTCACAAACAACACGGCTCATAAGGCTTAGTTTCGTGAAGCCTTAATCGAACACTGTTTTAGCAAGATATATTTAGGGTTTAGATTTGAACATATATAAAACCCTAGATAGCATGACAACTCGTAGGTTGTTTTACTAATCAATAGAGAAATCACAATGATAATCAATTTAAATAAATTTAAACTATGTTATACCATAAATACAGCTCTTATAAAAGTTTGTTTAAAAACTGTAGTCAAAAATAGTTTTAAAATTTTAAAATAGCCATAGCGATTTCCGCAGCTCCAAGGTTATAGTAGAATCACTTAAAACCTTGAGCCTAGCAAGTAATGTTATAGGTAAAACAACTATAACTTTACTTCCCAACTTTACTATTGAAAGATACCGTTATTGGATGACGACCTATACTACAAAATCTTCCTGGAGATCTTCAGTATGTTGATCATCACTTCATTCCAATCTTGAGCTTTTCTCTTGAGCTCCGCAAGCTACTTCAATTCTTTATCTTTGATGTTGAGCTTGACTTTCGCCAAAGTTATGACAGAACTAGGCATAACCTCACCGCAGCAGTTCCAAGGTTATGACGGAATGACCTATAAACTTGCAATACATTTACTCCACAAATCATCAAGGTTATAGTTGAACAAGCTATAACTTTAAGCGCCAAGCCATGCTTAATCTATCAAAGACTAAACAAACAATTACAAGCACAAGCATATACATTATAAGACCAAACATCTCATTAGCGAAACCAAACTTACGACTATATGGTTCAACACAAACCAATACACAAATTTGATATGCGAGATTTATAGCCATTTTGATAGGCGAGATTTATGTCGCTATAAATCCGATATCAAACAATATTTATAAGTCCAAACTAAAACTAACTAGGGCAGCTAGTGATAAGTCCAAGTCGATCACAGGGAGGCGTGATGTATCTAATCAGTTTAGGTCGATATTCAATTCTGCTAAGGTGACAGGTTTAACAGGTTGAGAGGTGAGTTTAGAAGGTACGAAATTGAAAGCAGGGAATAAATGAAAACAAATATAAAACGAAGTAAATTTATGAAAATCAGATGAAACGAAGACTAGGGCAGAACGGGTTCACTATGGTGTCAAAGGGATAGGTCGAGCCAAGGTCTAAACAGTCTAAAGGGTGAGAAAGTTGCTGGTCCGGCCTCCTAACCACCCCTAGCCACTCTGATTACTTGTCCGGTCTCACAGAGTTCACTATCCTACAGGTCTAATATCCCAATTACTGGTCAGTCTCAGGGGAAATACACTAAAGAAATGATAACCTAGCGTCCTAGGTCAGTCAAACGACAATTAAATCAAACATAGGTTCAAATGCATAAACGGTTTAATTGGAACCCCCAAATCCCGGATCCACAATAGTTCACCCTAGCCCTAGCATGCAGATTAGCTACTCATGGTGATAGATATTAAGCAAAACAAGAAGACACGGGATGGTAAGGCAAGATTCATGGTCGAGAAACGTACAAACATGAACGAAAATGACAGAAAACGAAATAAAACTGAATCAGAACCTGAATTAGGGCAAAAACAAGGAGGATGCCGATCGATATAAGGCTATGCCGATCGGTATAGTGTTGTAAATGATCGAAAACGAAAACGAAAACGAAATTACTTCTAAATGAAATGGAATTACATAAATGAAAAATGGGAAATTGCTTTAGATCCGTGACAAGGGATCTGTGCTGCGGTGGTGAGATGCCCCTCAGAGATCCGCTGCTTCTCCCACTTATAACCCTCCTTGAGGTCTAGGGTTAGGTTTTTGGCCTCCAGAATTGAGTCTTGGGCCTGTAGCTCAAGCTGGGCTTGCATATTGGATCGGTCCATGTTGGACCTTAGAGTCTTGAGCTCAATCTTGGATCTTTGGTGAAGGCACCGATCGGCATAAGTGATGGGCCGATCGGCATCATGCTAATTGGACTCATGTTTTGGTCTTGGTTGCTCTATCCGATCGGCATTGGTGCTTCACCGATCGTTCTTGGGTCTTGAGGGTGTCCAATGATCATGCTAACACTTCCACCGATCGGTCGAAGCACCTTACCGATCGTTCTTGGTGTTACAACCCCACCACCAATCGGTGAAGAGTATAAACCGATTGTCAAAGGCAGGAGGTTGATCGGTGAGAATTCCTGCACAGCGCACTGAGCTTCAAACGCCCGCCATTTCTTCGTTACTTGGTCAAATGAGGTGTTTTTGTTTGCGTTTCGAAGATAAGAAAAAGATCTTTCCGTGGCAACTTGAATCGCCTCGTTCCAATGTCTAGAAC
Source organism: Heliosperma pusillum (assembly GCA_022085475.1). Lineage (NCBI taxonomy): Eukaryota > Viridiplantae > Streptophyta > Magnoliopsida > Caryophyllales > Caryophyllaceae > Heliosperma > Heliosperma pusillum. The sequence goes on along the minus strand of JAIUZE010009553.1, from coordinate 16,048 downwards.
TCAAGATATGGCCTCTCAAAGATGACCCTTTTGAAGGAGGGTCTCAAATCATAATCTTGATTTGTTTGAGCTCGATGTTGCTTCTTCATTATAGCTGGCCCAATCGGTATGACATGTATTTGAGCCTTGTTTTACTTCCTTTTCATCCAGAATCGATTGCGTGAGTTGGTGAAAGGTTGGTTCTTGATCCTTTATTCCTCGTGTTTTGCCAAAATGCCTTCGAATCACCCTTAAAGGGCGTGAACTCTGCAAAATAGACATGAAACATACCAAAGTAGCAAACGAGAGGAATACGACTAGAAAAGAGCTCAAAGGAGCTACCTATGATGCACAAATGGGGTAAATGTGTAGGCAAATGTGCATATGGAATACGCACATCAAATCTCCCCAAACCAAACCTTTACTTGTCCTCAAGTAAAGCAATAGAGACAAGCATGGATCGAGATCATAGCTCAAGACACATTTACTCAAACTAGTGTGAACAATGGCCATTACAAGTGCAGCAGGAACATACGCGTGAGAGTCGACCTTCAAAACAAGTCTCATCTAGCCTAACAGTCAATGCTCTTCATGAATACTCAAGACCTTGCAATCGAGCTCAAACATAAAGACTCAACAAGCATTTTCAACAGCATGACTCAAATCAATGAAGTAGTACTCAAGATACTATATGTTCTCAAGGTATGCGGGGTACAAGGCGTAACGGGGCTGAAGTTCAAGGTGGAAGGTGGCTGCGTGCTAACGCGTTTGGGCATGTGTGGCTCATTAGTGACTAGTGGCTGCGTGACCACTTGGACTATTTCTTCAAATGTTACCCATTCACAACATTCATTAACATCATCCCAGCTTCTTGTTCAACACTTATAGGATTTAGCCATAATTTCTTCGCTTTTGATTAGTTGAGCTTCTTATGACTTCATTTATTCATTTGATTATCAGCGCCTTAGCAAAATTGACTCCTTAGTGTCTTTTCACACCAGATTCAGGCAAAACTTCCTCTTTTGATGAGCAAATCGATCGGCTATAAATCATACCGATCGGTTCTCGATTACAATTTCCAGACGGGATTATCACTTTACACACATTTAGATTTCATTCAGCATAGTTACAGTACCTCTTGTCCTTACACGCAACCAACAGTCAAGGTGGGTGGGTATATGGCATGTAGTTTGAGTATCCGGGTTGTAACCAAGGTTAATATAAGGCAATGTGGGCTCAAGAACAAGGACCTAAGTCTAAAGGGACAAAAGAGACTGTTTTGGCCATGTGGAGTTCAATTTTTGTGGGTACCCGGTCCCGCAGGACTTAAGTGCATACCTTCGGAAATTAAATTGAGCTACTAAGTCACACAATGAGACAATGCAAGAGCATGCAAGCTAAGATTTACAATACGTAATTGAGAAGCATTTCGATGCAAAGTTGACTCACATCAAGCATATCAATCAAGCGTGTTCGACTAGTTAATCCAATCTAATCTCTAGATGTCCTACCATAAGAGTTCAAACCAAAGTCACGAAAGTAGAGCAAAGTGCAAGAGCAAAATAGACATTAAGCACATCTCAATCCACAAAACAAGACCAAAAGCAACATGGACAACTGTCCCCCTCCCCAAACCAAATTGAGCAATGTCCTCATTGCGACCACTCAGGGCGGGTCACAAGACAAGTCATGGGGGCGGGAATAAAGAAAGCAAAGAGTGCAAAGTGTATACCATGTAAGAGCAGATGGTTAACCTCCCCAAACCAGCATCGAAGAATCTTTTTTGTAGTTGCATGAACATTGGCTGGCAGGGCTGATCATCATGTGGTCACCGATCGGTGGAATCAGCAGTTTGATCGGTAGAGAGCAGTCCACCATCGGTAGACTTCCTTCTGTGATCGGTGGAGGTCATCTTTTTGATCGGTGAGCTCTGTTCTGCACCAGTTCTCCTCAACTGCAAACATATAAGACAGACAAAACAGGAGAACTATAGGAAACGCTCTCTCACATCACTCACAAATGTCTTAAAATGTCTCAAAACAAAAGCAAAAATTGTCTAACTATTACAACTGAAATAAGATTGTTCCAAAAACGAAAAGCAAATAACAACGGGTTGCCTCCCGGAAGCGCTGGGTTCAGTTAGGTCCCGCACGACCTTGTTTAGCTTCGGATCAAGTGTAGGGAATGTCATCAGCACAGGCCTCTCTTGGCCTCCAAACAGCACGAGCATCCACAGGAGGATGGTTGGGCCATAGTACACTCGGCAGACCGGCAAGGGCGAATCTCCGTGCCCGGTTGATCTCGGATGGCCTCGCCAATCACGTGAGTCATAAATTCCTGCATCCAAAGGTTGAAAAGTCTCCAAGGTGTCTCCAAAGATGTGAGACGGAGATATAACATTAACAGAACAGGCAGAACTCATAGCATCAACACTAGCAGGAGACAGGGGAAGGTCAGAACTAACAATCTGGGGCAGGGGATGATCATGGAGCTCTGTGGGGGGTGGATGCCGATCGGCAAGGGTGTGAGGCCGATCGGTGGGTACTGCAGACTGACAGGTGAGGTCTCCAAACTGGTAGGTGGGGTCCTTTAATGGCCGGTTCTGGTCTCTAATGATCGAATTGGTCTTTACAACTAAGGGAGAGCGGGGTGTATCATAAGGTTTAAACACTAGAAGTTCACCCCCCACCTTAAAAGTCAAGGTCCTCTTAGCAACATCAATAATAGCACCTGTAGTGTGTAGAAAAGGTCTCCCTAAGATGATAGGGATGTCGGCATTTTCAGGTATGTCTAACACTACGAAATCGACCGGTATGTAAAACCCACCCATCTTAACCGGGACATCCTCAAGTAAACCCAAAGGTTGTGAAGTGGTCCTATCCGCCATTTGGACTGTCATATTCGAGCTCTTGAATTGGGTCAAGCCCATCTTCATAGCTAAGGATAAGGGTAGGACACTAACACTAGCTCCTAGGTCACATAAGGCGTTTTCGATGTTAATTTTGCCTATGACGCAAGGGATACTGAAGCTACCGGGATCAGCAAGCTTAGGTGGAGAGTCACTTTGTCGAGGTGCACTACACCTTTCTGTAAAAGCGACGGTCTCAACCTTGGGGAGGGTCTTTTTCCGGGTTAAGATGTCTTTTAGGAATTTAGTATAAGAGGGTACTTGCAAAACTAAATCTAGAAATGGAATAGTGATGTCAAGTTTAGTAAGTACCTCTTTGAACTTACCGAATTGTTCCTCGTAGGGGGATTTCTTCTTAAGACGACCAGGGAAGGGAAGCTTAATCTTCATCCCAGCTTCTTCTGCCTGCTTCCCTTTCCCCAAACCAGCTTCATCATCATTCCCAGAAGCTTTGAAAAGTTCAGACCGATCGGTATAGGGGATGGGACGATCGGTGGGAGTGATATTCTGGCCATTTTCTTCGTTTTTCTGCTTCTCAGACCTCTCAGCATTCTTCTCAGAACTTACTGCTATGTCCTCAGCCTCATAGGTGGTCCCACTCCTCAATGTTATGGCATTCACATGGTGGACATGATCGGTGGTTTTGCTAGGCTGAGATGGGAGGTGGCCTTGCTGCCTTTGAGCTTGTGAGGCAGCTAGTTGAGCTATCTGAATCTCCAAGTTCTTAATAGCCCCCGCCTTTTCTTGGTCCATTTTAGCCACTTGAGCAATGAGGTGCTCCTGGCTTTTCTGCATTCCCATCAGCATCATCCTTAAATCGTTCATATCTGTGAATGTAGGAGGCTTGAAGGGTTGAGGTCTGTTTTGTTGCTGGTATGGAACTTGACCGATCGGTTGACACGGTTGGCCGATCGAAAGATGCTGGTACTGAGGGTTTGGCCTGTTGTACTGCTGGTTGAAGTTCTGCTGCTGATAGTTCTGATAAGCAGCAACCTGTTCTACTACCCCTGGGTACCCAAAATTGTCCAGAGTGTATTGTTGTTGGAGGGCACCGATCGGTGAGGGTATAGAGCCGATCGGTGGAGAAATCGTTGGGGCTGTGTTGACCTTCAAATTGGCCAACTGGGCTTTAAGATCCTCGATTTGGGTTGTCATACTCTGTTGGAAATGACCTTCAGTGCCTATAGCAGCCAAAGTAGTGGAAGATTGGACATATTGGATACTATGGCTAGCCATAGTCTCTATCAACTCACGAGCCTCAGCTACTTCCACGTTAGAGAACATCCCATTTGCCGCGGAATCCAATATCCTCCTTAATCCGGCATTAGAGCGTTGTAAAATGTCATGGCCATGAACCCTTCTCCAAACCCATGATGTGGGCATTGCTTCTCCAGGGTTTTGAACCTCTCCCAAGCATCGTAGAGATTCTCATTGAGGCGTTGTCTAAACCCGGTGATTTGCATCCTTAGGTTGGCCGTCCTCTCCGGCGGGAAAAACTTCCTGTAGAAAGCAAGGACTAGGGTGGCCCATGTATTGCTAGTTGCGACCGGCAAGGTTTCCAGCCAAGATGATGCTTTGTCCCTCAATGAATGAGCAAACATCATCCTCCGGAGTTGATCTTGTGTCACCCCTTCGTGGGTGATCAATTGGCAAAGGTCACAAAATCGGTTGATATGGCGCGCCGGGTCTTCGGATAGCGCACCACCAAATTGTTCTTTGTGGATGAGGTTGTAGAAGGATGGGTCAATTTTAAAGTTTGTGGCAGTGAGGTTCGGTTTGAGAGTCCCTGTAGGAACTTGCTCAGCCGAGGGCACGGCTTCGTCAACTAGTCTAGGCATGGTTTTTCTTGGTGATGTGGGTGGGGTTGATGTTGGTGAAATTGTAGGTGATGGTGAGGATGTAGGTGTTATTGTGGGTGTTTGTGTGCTTTCGTTGTCAGCCAGCCTTTGATTTCTGCGCAGTAATATTTCTGGTTCAGGATCGAAGTTCAGCAGGGCAGCAGAGTTTCTCCTGCGCAAAAACACTGGCAAGACAAATCAGAAAACAAGGCAAAACCGATCGGTGGGGGGTATGTACCGATCGGTATAAGGGCAAAACTTCACAGAAGTTAATTCGAACAGAAAAGAAACACCAAATTAATCAGAAAATCGCCTCCCCGGCAACGGCGCCATTTTGATAAGCGAGATTTATGTCGTTATAAATCCGATATCAAACAATAATTTATAGGTCCAAACTAAAACTAACTAGGGCAGCTAGTGATAAGTCCGGGTCGATCACAGGGAGGCGGTCGATCTAATCAAATCTAGGGTCAAGTTCAGTTCTGCCAAGTAACAGGTTTTAATAGTTTGAGAGGTTGAGAAAGAGGGATAACAAACAAAAGCGATAATCAAAATGCAATATAAAGGGTACGAAAATCAGATGAAGGAAAAACTAGGGCAGAAACGGGATCACTATGTATCAACGGGATAGGTCAGCCAAGGTCTAAACAGCCTAAAGGGTCAGAAAGTTGCTTGTCCGGCCTCCTAACCACCCCTAGCGACTCTGATAACTGGTCCGGTCTCACAGAAATCACTATCCTATGTGTCCACCGATCGGTGAAGGGCTTCCCACGATCGGTGTCAGGTCTATTTTCCCAATCACTTGGCCAGTCTCAGGGGAAATACACTAAACAAATGATAACCTAGCGTCCTAGGTCAGTCAAACGACAATTAAATCAAACATAGGTTCAGATGCATAAACGGTTTAATTGGAACCCCCAAATCCCGGATCCACAATAGTTCACCCTAGCCCTAGCATGCAGATTAGCTACTCATGGTGATAGATATTAAGCAAAACAAGAAGACACAGGATGGTATGGCAAGATTCATGGTCGAGAAACGTACAAACATGAACGAAAATGACAGAAAACGAAATAAAACTGAATCAGAACCTGAATTAGGGCAAAAACAAGGAGGATGCCGATCGGTATAAGGCTATGCCGATCGGTATAGTGTTGTAAATGATCGAAAACGAAAACGAAATTACTTCTAAATGAAATGGAATTACATAAATGAAAAATGGGAAATTGCTTTAGATCCGTGACAAGGGATCTGTGCTGCGGTGGTGAGATCCCCCTTCGAGATCCGCTGCTTCTCCCACTTATAACCCTCCTTTAGGTCTAGGGTTAGGTTTTTGGCCTCCAGAATTGAGTCTTGGGCCTGTAGCTGAAGCTGGGCTTGCGTATTGGATCGGTCCATGTTGGACCTTAGAGTCTTGAGCTCAATCTTGGATCTTTGGTGAAGGCACCGATCGGCATAAGTGATGGGCCGATCGGCATCATGCTAATTGGACTCATCTTTTGGTCTTGGTTGCTCCATCCGATCGGCATTGGTGCTTCACCGATCGTTCTTGGGTCTTGAGGGTGTCCAATGATCATGCTAACACTTCCACCGATCGGTCTAAGCACCTTACCGATCGTTCTTGGTGTTACAACCCCACCACCGATCGGTGAAGAGTATAAACCGATCGTCAAAGGCAGGAGGTCGATCGGTGAGAATTCCTGCACAGCGCACTGAACTTCAAACACCCGCCAATTCTTCGTTACTTGGTCAAATGAGGCGTTTTTAGTTGCGTTTCGAAGATAAGAAGAAGATCTTTCCGTGGCAACTTGAATCGCCTCGTTCCAATCTGTAGAACTCAAGATATGGCCTCTCAAAGATGACCCTAGTGAAGGAGGGTCTCAAATCATAATCTTGATTTGTTTGAGCTCGATGTTGCTTCTTCATTGCAGCTGGCCCAAACGGTATGACATGTATTTGAGCCTTGTTTTACTTCCTTTTCATCCAGAATCGATTGCGTGAGTTGGTGAAAGGTTGGTTCTTGATCCTTTATTCCTCGTGCTTAGCCAAAATGCTTTCAAATCACCCATAAAGGGCGTGAACTCTGCAAAATAGACATGAAACATACCAAAGTAGCAAACGAGAGGAATACGACTAGAAAAGAGCTTAAAGGAGCTACCTATGATGCACAAATGGGGTAAATGTGTAGGCAAATGTGCATATGGAATACGCACATCAACTGCCGGGATTGGTATGCTCATTCTCTTTCCGCCTATAGCGTTAGTCGTACTGCCGGATTTGGGTACTTGGCTTCTGTTCTGTCGACTGAGTCTTGGATGTGTGAACGCCTAGCCACATGTCAAATCGGGTACACGCCTTATCCCTTGAGTCTGGCCACATTTAGATTAGGACCGTATTATTATCGTATTCCTACCGGGAGGATTAGAGTCTAGGGTCGTCTTGTCATGCAATGTACCGATGCTAATGCATTGCATTTAATGTGAGATATGATAATATGTTGATTGGATATGATTTGAAGTATGCTTGAATCGTTGGATGACTTCAATTGCGTCGTTTGTCCCGTCTCTAGCCTCTTCGATTATATGGTACCTAATGGTGAGATGCAAGTCATCTAATAGATATATGGTTGTCAAGGTGTGTCTTACCTAGTCCTGAAGTTTATCATCACTATTTTACCTATTTGTCCCCATATATATATCTGATATTGCCTATAATTCTCTCACAAGATTCATATATGCTAGTTTATCTATTCTATCATCGACTTAATGTTATATATCACATGATGTAGTAACTTTTATCTTACTCATATGTTATGGAAGGTAATTGAATTGCTCATGTTGATATATATTTGTATCGTTCTTATTTATGTGTGTTTTGATGTAATATGCCTGGGAGAACCCCAAGTTACTCCCCACTGACTGTGACATTCATTTTTAATGAATGAATAAGTTGCAGTTTGGTTTTTTCATGGGGTCTTGACGAGTGAGCTAAGGAGCTTTGTGCTTACAACGATTGACCTTAACGTTGTAGTTTATATTAGTTCTTATTATTTTATCTGTGTATATATCAAGAGATCGAGGTCCCTTGCATTTATTTAAATTAAATGTTTGTATAAATGATTTCTTAACTATGTTTTAGTTTTATGATTTTGTGTTTTTGACTTTAAATAACGTGAACAATGAATAATGAATGAGAGACATGTAGATTTGAGGACCTAAGTTGTTAATCTTTAGTGTGCTTGATGTTTGTTAGTTTCCAACTTGTTTGTTGATTGTGTTGAGTGATGCTATGTTTGACTGGATCTACTGTCTCAAGATTGACCATGTGATGACTAGAAGCTGTACCTATTGCCGAAGATCGAAAATTTGCTTGCCTAATTGAAGTGCGTTTCAACCTCATTGAAGATTATTCTTGTTCATAGTTTATCTTCTACCTCCTCTTTCTATCTTGATGCTTCTTCTTCTTCTTCTTCCAATTCCTTATTCCCTTGGACTTACTCTTGTTACTTTCCTTCGTCTTACCTTAGTGTCTTGTACTTTTCCTTATTACCGTTGTAATATGGATGCCTTCCCTTTTTGTTTTTTTAAAAGTTAGCGTTGGTTGGATAAAATTAGGGCACTGAGAAAATTGTGTAGATTTGAGTTTTACCTCATGCTAGTGGGTGATTGTAGCATTGAAAAGTGTGGTGATAAGTGCTTTGGAGACCCTAGTCCATACATGCTTGTCATGATATATGTGTGTGAATATGGGAATTAATGGGGTAAGGTTTATGGGTTGTCTAAGGTGACCTAATCTTTTACATTTAGGAGATTTTTAATATTAGTGTTGTCTTGTGGATCATGCCTATGTGAGACCAGTTGGTATAAGTGAGAAGATTTGGATAATGCTTTGAATTGTGAAATGCATATGAGGCTAAGTCATTTCCTATAGATCTTCTCGTGTGTGTTTTTGTACAGAGTTGGTGGAAATTTTTTTATCTTTTATTCTTAGGTTCGGGCTCGTGACCTTGTCTAATTGTTATATAGGTCGTGTTATGTGAAAGGATGGATGAATTGGAAGGTAGTCGATTTGTCGAATCTAGGCGAATCCTATTTTCATGATTTGTGGTAAGGTGGTCCCTTATGAGAAATATTTATTGGTGGGATAAGTTTTTTTTGTTATTGCCCTAAGTTTGAAAGGGCATATTTTGTGCATTAAACCTTATATCTTTAGTCGTACCATTACCCATTTTCATATCCTTTTTGCAAGTTTTGTTGAACTTGATCTTTAAGAAATCTCATTCTTATATCTTCTTCCTTACTCGGATATCTTCATAACTCTATGATCGGCTTTATCTCTTGCTTTTGGCCTCGTTATTTTCAGCGTTCCTCTGTTTTAATCTCGTACCTGATTATGCTCGTGTTCTCCTTGAGACTCCTTATCGGTCCCTAACTCGTTGTTACTTCGTCTTTCCTCTAGTGGATTGGATATCTAGTTAACTTGGCAGAGAATGAGTGTAATGTATTTTAAGGATTCTAGATCTATAATATATGTTTTTGGGTCGAGTAAATTTCATTGATATTGCATCTATCATGGGAAAATGAACTTAAGCTCTAGGATGGATACTAATCGTGGTAATATATCCTCTTGGTGGTTTTAGATTTTTTTTTAACTTGATGTTGTAGAGTTACTTCAAGGATCGAGATGATAGTACTGATAGTTTGTTGTTGTTTAGTATTATAATATTTGACTCATACATCTTTTGGAAATTTGTCATCTATAAATGTTCGGTTCTAAAAGAGACTTCGCTTGCGCTAATTATGATTGGTGACCATCGTTTGAGAAATATATGTAAGTGGAGATCGACGCATTTTGACTTAAGAAATTGGTAATATTTGTGATTTGCGAATTGGTAATTGTTCTTGTAGCATTACGATTTGAGGATAAGAAATTGCATTGTAAGATTGAGATAGTAAGCCTTAGAAAGATAGAATGATTAAACCATTCATCTCGTGGTTGTTAATAGTTATGGTTTTCTGGGTGTGATTATTTATGTTTGTGGCTTCGAGTGTAATAATGATTGAATTAAGAATGTTAGAGCGTATTAAAGAATCTTTCATGTGGATCATTGATAGTGGATTTTTCCTTGTGTTAGACCTTAGTGGATGCTAGTTGGATATTAGTTAGTTGAGTTTGTAGCTTTGATTTGTGTTTATTAATGATGTTTGTAGAATTTAAATGCCCAAAATTTTCGATTTCAAGGTGGACCATCTCCACGACCATTTGAGCACGCATCCTCTAACATAACTCACAAAAAACACCCTCACAAAATCGCCCTCACAAAAATTATCCCTACAAAAACTACCCTTCAAAAACGACTCCCCCAAGATTCGCTCCTGATCCCGAAATCAATGTTATTTGGAGGGAAAAACGAAAAGGTTGATCATCTCAATGGCTTTGGACATCCCTAGAAAAACCTAAATCCCATAGCAAACAATCCAGCGACATCAGAAGACCAGGTCATCTCAGACAACAACCAAAAATCCTAGAAAACTCTATCCTCAAACAACTACAACAAGCTAAGACGGAAATCTAAAATTGGCAACTAATAGCCACATCATTTGAACACTGTCAAGCGTTACTCCAACCATTAAGAAGACTAACAGTGCCATCCACTTCCTCACCTGAAACAGTGATAGCCCACGTGAGAAGAGACATTCCTGAAATGAACAACCTTTTCATTTTCTCCGACGAGGATATCCGTCCCTTCGGATTAAACCACAACATAGCCTAGTACATAACCGTGCAATGCTTGAACAGGAATCTAACCACAGTCTTGGTCGATGATTATTCTGATGTGAATGTCATCCCTCTCAAAAATGCACTCAAATTGGGAATCAAGGAGACTAGCCTTGTCCCGAGGAACCAAGGAGTTCGCGCCTATGACGTCACTAGACCCAAAGTCGAGAGTTTGACCAACGTAATCATCACAACTGCACCTCTGAAAAGCAAGTTAACTTCCAAGTGGTTGATATTGAAGCATCGTTTATGATGATCTTGGGACACCCATGGATTCATGCCTCAAAAGCCGTTACATCCACTCTTCACTAAAATATTATGGTCCCTTTCAACAGAAAATCAAGCACCATTCTTGCATCCCTAATCAGCCCTATCATGGAAAAAAGGATAGCTTCATAGGTCACCGAGACAAAACCGACCGATCTAAAATGATCCGCTCTTACATTTTTCTACGTTTCCGAATGTGGATATCAATTGTCGTATGTCCACTGGGGTGGCGTCCGGAGGCATATCCACACTAGGCAATTAGCTGACTTCTCTAGATATAAAAAGGAAATCTTTAGGACTTTGGTAGAAAGTGTTAAGAAAAGAATCTCTTCCTGTAATGGAGTTTTTCTATCCCCAACTGGTAGGTTGACATTAATTTCATCTGTTTTAGCCAATCTATCTAATCACTTTTTATCGGTTGTCAAAATACCGATAAGTGTTGCTAGTATGAATAATTCTTTACTAGCACATTTCTGGTGGGCTGGTACAAAATCATCTAAAACTATTCATTGGTCTAGTAAGAATTTCCTAAGTTTGTCGAAGTCTTATGGTGGCCTGGGCATTAGAAATATTTTTGCATGAATCAAGCGCTTGCGGCTAAGTCAGTATGGATAATTCTAAAGTCCAATAATTCCTTGAAGTGTTTTGGGGAATAAAATCGTCTGTATATGTACCTTCTCTGAGAGCATTAATATAAAAAAAGGGGGATTGGTCATGGGGTTGTAAAAGTCTAGTCTGGGGTGCATAGTTTATCCTAACGTGTTTATGATGGAAAATTGGCCTTAGTTCAAACCTGAATGTGTGGAATGCAAAGTGGATTAACGGTGATAGTAGTAGTAGTAGTAGTAGTAGTTGTTGTTGTTGTTGTTGTTGTTGTTGTTGTTGTTTGATAAGTGAATATTTATATGATTTTAACCCCCAATTTAGCTCGGTTCTGTATGTCATTTGTGCTTTGTTAAGCCATTTTATGAGCTAATATCGTCTTCTAGGCGAATTCCTGTGTTCTAACCTGTTTTGTAGGGAAAGTGACGTTTCTACGCCCTTTTTCTATATTCCCGAGCATTTGCCTAGAACCCGACGATTTGAAGAAGCAAGCTTGACCATGTCAAAGGCATTTCAAGAAGGTTCACTAATTCAAAAGAGAGAAGAAATAAAGACGATGTCGCAGTTGTCGGAAGATCAACCAATTGAGCGGAAGAATTCATCGCTTTACATCAAACCCTATCAACAAACCCGATTGAAGAGGTCAAGGGAGATGATGGAAGTCAAGTCAAAGCAAAGGGAGATGAAACGTTAGTCAAAAGCTCCCAGATGACAACTTACCCGAGCGGGTAAGTGTGTACCCGATCGAGTATCTCTACTGCTTCGAGCAAAATGCTTCAACTTCCTATTTTTGTCCTATATGTTCAATGCTCGACCCCTTCCCCATGAAACCCTAATGCTATATAAAGGGAGCTCCAGCCCCTCTTCGCATCATCAATCACACAACTCATCTCAATCTCACACACAACATCTCTTCTCTTCTTACATTTCTCTTTAGTTTAGTCTTTCTAGTTTAGATCATTTTCTTTTTTTGTCTTTAGTTCTTAGTTTATTTCTGTCCATTTCAAATCAAAACCTTAGTTCAGATCAATAAGAATGTCAATCTTTGTAATCTACTTTGTTGGGTTCAAGTGTTGTAATTCAAGGAACGATTATTCTATGCAAGGGATTTCTATTATTGTTATCGCTTTCGTTGTTGATCGTCACCTCGGTACTTCTATTCTATCCTTTGTTTATTATCCTTTATTGCTTTTCATTTGATTGTTTTCCTCTTTACATATTATCTTAGATTCATTTTCATGTTGTTATAATCGTAATTTCATTTCTTAGATTGTCAATTAGCGTCGTTATTATCGCCTTATAAAGAGTCTTAAATTATTGTCAAAATTAACTAAACATGTCTATCCTAGTTTTTTAATCATCATCATCTTAGATATAAACATTATCATGAGTGAGTAGTCACCTCTCTAGGGTGTAGGGTAGCCATGTTAGATTGATTAAAAGATGATAATTGGATAAAAGAAATTGTGCTGTTAAAACATTGTGTCTATGCATGTTTGGACTATAACGATAGTTGACGATTCCTGATCAAAATCATTGACTAGCATGGAATTCTTTTCCAAGGTAGAGATACGAGAATTGAATAGACAAAGCATGACATGGTGGATTAAGACCTAGTAAATTGCCTAAAAGCCTGCTAGACCATCTGATCTATGATTGTAATGAACACATCATTCTTACGAACTCACAATGAATTATTTGCATGTCCTAAATCCAATTTCATCAATATGTCAATCCACATGTGTGAACCTACTTCCCTAGATGCTTCTCATTATTGTTAATTCATCATTTGCTTTATTGCTTTCATCTTCAATTGCTTTTATTTTGCTTTCATTTATGCTTTTTGTTAGTTTAGACATCATAATTCCTAAACCCAGAAACTCGTTAGATAAAACTCAATTGTGAAACACTTCACATTCTATAGGAAACACCATCTCCCTGAGGATCAACCCCTACTTCCCTAATTACATTAAATTGTTATTAGCCTCGTCTGGGTAAATTATCTTTGTATCGGGCTCGCGACAAGCACGATCAAATTTTGGCGCCGTTGCCGGGGAGCACGGTTCATCTTTCCTTTTTTCTTGTGATTTTAATCGCAATTAAGTTTTATCTAGTCTTTAGGAACCCAAATTCCTTTAGACCTCTCTTGATTTTTCATCTTAGCTTTCCAATCTTATGCCCAGATCTTCTAGACTAGGGACCCCTATCTCTTTAGACCCCGAACTAGAAAGAACTCTGCGTAGGAAACTAAAGCTATTTAGCGAAATCTCAAAAGCTTCTGATACTTTTAGATCGTATTCGTGAGAAATACGTGGATATTCTATCTAATCTCGAAGGAGAAGAAGATCCATTCTCATCTCCATTCTCAAAAACCAATCAACTTTCAACCAACACTCCATCTTCATCTTCACAAAAGAAAATGGTTCGACTTTCGGACCATTCCAAACCCACTGCAGATACACTTCCAAGGGGTATCGCTACACCTCAAATCACAGCTCAAAACTTTGAAATCAAACCTGCCTTCATCAATCTAATAGAAAGAAGTCAATTTGGTGGCAATGCCACAGAACATCCCAACCTTCATATCCAAAACTTCTGTGACTATTGCTCCACGATTAGACAAACTGGTGTATCCCAAGAGCAGATTAGGGAAATGCTCTTTCCCTTCTCTTTAAGAGGAAAGGCAAAACTCTGGATCAATAGTCTTGACCGAGTTGCCTTAGGATTAGCCGACTGGGATGGTCTAGCTCTTGCTTTCTATCAAAAGTACTTCCCACCAGAACGAACCGCACTCTTACGGAGTCAAATCGCTGGATTTCGTCAGAGAGGCGATGAAAGCCTTTACGAGGCATGGGAAAGATACAAAGAATTACAAAGAGAATGCCCTCATCATGGCTCTGATTCATGGTTCTTAGCTATCACCTTCTATAACGGTTGTTGTGGCGAATCGCGTCGTATCCTCGACTCCGCTAACAATGGTCGTTTCGATCAAATCGATGTAGAAATAGCTAGTACAACTATCGAGTCAATGGCAATCCACGATTCTCAGTATAGCAACTCGCGTGCTATGCCACTCAAAACCAAACAGGACGATTCAAGTAAAGTAGCACTCCTAGAAGCTCAATTAGCCCTTCTGCAGCAACAAGTAGGAAGCTCTTCCCAATCCAAGGAACATGTCAACGTCACTAACCACGTAGTGGTATGTGAGATATGTGGGGTTGGAGGGCATAGTTTTCAAGAATGTAGGAATTCGTTAGAGCAAGTCAATGCCTATCAACCATATAGGCAAGACAATGCTTTCTCAAACTTCTATAACGAGAACACAAAAAACCATCCTTTTTTGTCCAACAAAAGCACCAACATTCAAAATCCCCACCAACAAATTCAACAACCATTCACACCACACAAACAGAAGCCTTACAATCCACCTGGTTTTCAAAACCAGAGACCTTCATTTCAACCTAACTTCAATCAACCTTACCAACACCAACCTCAACACCAACCACCCCAAATTCAAAGCCAACCTAATAACTCAAGCTTGAGCAAAATTGAATCCATGCTCCTCCAAGTTGTTCAAAAACAAGATTCAATGTTTGCTCAACTTCAAAAGAGTGATCAAGCTCAAGATGCTGCCATCAAGATGCTTGAAACTCAAATGGCCCAATTGGCTACCTCTATTACCCAAAGAAAACAAGGCCAACTCCCACCTCATGGTGAGCAACCGAGGGACACCGCTAATGCTATCACCCTTAGGAGTGGTACCACTTATAAGGAACCTCAGCACCCCAAAGAACCAATAGTTGAGCCTACAGAAGTAGAGAGCCAAAAAGAAACCCAATCATCCACCGCTAAGGAAGCGGAAAACAAACCTGAAAAGAAGGATGAACTTGAAAAGGAACCCATCAAAATCCAAGTTCCATTTCCCCAACGTTTGAGGAGAAATAATAAGGAAACCCAGTTCAGCAAATTCATGAAAGTAGTCAAAAACCTCCAAGTAACGGTTCCCTTCACTGAATTAATCACTCAAATCCCTTCTTATACGAAATTCATGAAGGATATCTTAACTAAGAAGAGGACTTTATATGATGTTGAAATCATAGCATTCACAGCTGAATGCAGCGCGTTATTGCAAAACAAGTCCCCTCCTAAGTTAAAGGATCCTGGTAGTTTCTCTATACCTTGCACCATAGGCACCTACACTATTGATAAAGCTTTATGCGATCTAGGTGCTAGTGTAAGCGTCATGCCCTATTCCATCTGCGAAAAATTGAATATGGGAATTCCCAAATGCACAAGTATCACTCTGCAAATGGCAGATCGTTCTCTAAAACAACCTATAAGAGTTTTAGAAGACGTGCCTGTCAGAGTAGGGAGGTTTTTCATTCCAGTCGATTTCATCGTGTTAGATATGGCTGAAGATTCGCAAATCCCTATCATTTTAGGAAGGCCATTTCTACACACTGCGGGAGCAGTAATCGATGTCAAGAATGGAAAATTGACATTAGAAGTAGGTGATGATAAGGTCACCTACAACTTAAACAGTGCAATGAAGAGCCCTATGCTTGAAGAGCCTTGTTGTTTTCTTGACATTGTCGACTCAATTATTGATGAATATTTGTATCCATCAATAATTGAGGATTCTTTAAAAACAATTTTATTGTTAGAGGATATCTCT
>JAIUZE010009552.1:0-36081 GCA_022085475.1 Heliosperma pusillum | reverse complement strand
CCGTATTATTATCGTCGTCCTACCGAGAGGATTAGAGTCTTGTGTGTACGAAACGTCTTATCGTACACGATTCTGGGAAACGTCTTATCCCGTGAACTTGTTTGTCTGGGTCATGAGTATACGAACGTCTTATCGTATACGGTTCAGGGAAACGTCTTATCCTGTGAACTTCCATTGGCTTGTCTTGCTATTGTACATGATGCTAGTGCGTTTCATTAACCGTGAGAGATGTTTCATATATTGGTATATTACATGAATATTATATGATTGATCATTGAATGACTTGGCATGGTTTGTTTGTCGAGTCTCAATCTTATCAAACTTATACCGCTAACGGTGAGATGTCAGCCCTAGTGAGCGTATTCGGTTGCCTAAGAGTGTCTTCCCCGAGTCTTGAATAACATGATGGTTCCTCAATTTGATTTCCATATGAGCTTATCATTATATATTGGATTGCCTATTTATTCTTATCGTAACTCACATGGATATCTATATATGCATGATTTCCCTTTTGTATTTCCTTATATGTACGTTTAATGTGATATGGCTGGGAGAACCCGGAGTTACTCCCCACTGATTGTGGCGTTCATGTTTTTCATGAATGAACAGGTTGCTTGCATGAATGGCTTTTTGCTTATGCTATTTTGGGTTCGGGTGTGTACTAGCGGGCGTTGTCCCTGGAAGATTAACCTCTAGACGATTTTAGCTTATTTGCTAAACACTTGTTCTTTGTTAACATTTTGAGAGACTCCGTCTCTTTGTTATTTTCCGCACTTAGTTGTAATATTTTGACACTCGTTTTATTTAACTTGCATGTATAAAAGTTTTTTTAAAACTACCTATTTCCGCTATATAATTCACATGCTTGTATGTTTTATATTTCCGCATTCGCGAGGGTTGTCACAGATATGCCCTTGTAATTGCTAGAAAAGAATTAAAAGTTACAGTTAACTTTTTATTGTTTTGTGTTTTTCTGTTTTGTGTGATGGAGGCACAAGTTGAGAGAGTAGAAAATTAGGTTAGAATTTTTCTCCCCTTCCCTTTGCTTTTGACGGCACACTTAGGTCTTTAATGAGGAGATTTAGTCTCCTCAAATAACTACCCATTGACTGGAAAAACCCGAGTGTATCTGGACACTTTTTTTCAGTCATTTTAGCTTCTAATATAATGTAATACATTATAATCGTCATTAGTCAAAGACCGACATTATAATACATCATTAATTATAAATATCCGTATATTTATAATTTTCCAATTAATTACAACGGTTTATGTTTAATTAGCTTACATTATATACAACAATTAAATATAACATTTTATATTCAATTTACGAATTACAGTTAATTCGTCTCAGCTAAATTTATTTAATCATTATTAAATAATTATATCATCATCACATTGACTAACCTTTTAGTCAAAAACACCGACTAACCTTTTAGTCATTTAATAAGGCATCAATATGATTATTTTCTCAAATAATCACATCTCTCAATCACATCCTTTAGGTGTGACTTTTAGGGACCAGTTGATCACCGCCATCTGTATGACGATAACGTCAAACTTATCTAGCAAGTCAACCGTTATCGATAAACGTTAATCAACTGATTACAATACAAAGTATACCCTGTGAACCTACAGAGATTTATTTATGTTATTACACTAACTGTGGAGGACACTGGCTCAAACAGGATCATCTCATCATCTTGATCACAAAGACCCTTGAAATACCCGCAATTGTACCCTATTTTTATTGTAAAAATATTATACGGATACTTTTCAGCGAAATTTAGTTTTAGTTTAGAATTAAATTCTCCGTGTCTAATTTAGAATTTCCGAGTTCGTATTTGGACTTTACGCGAGAATTCGAGTAAGTTACGTCTTAAAACGTTATGGACTTTTCCATGACTTTTTCCACTTACTCCTTCATATACTCCCTCATAACCTAACTCACCCTCATTCAATCTTCTTCTCCCTCACCAAGTAAACCCCAAAACCTAGCCTCCATATTTGATCCAACTCTAAATCATCGCTACTCATTCGTTACTCGCTCAAATTCACCTAAGTTCGTCTTATTCTTTTCCTCTCATCGTCCTCTATCCGTATTGGTAATAAAATTACCGTCTTTCTTGCTTTTCAATTTATCCGTCTTTCTCAAAGGTGAATTATATTAATCTTTTATTATCTAATTGTAGGTGGTGACCTCCAAGACCCCGACAAAGACTACTTCTTGATAGAAGAGGATATTGACGCAGAGTGAAGACGCAATAAGGTAACGGTGAAGGGTTACTCGATATCATTTACGTGTTTTTAATGTGTTTTCTATGTTAGTAATCGTATTTAGAATAAGATTAGTAATCATAGGAATTGGGTTGTTGATGATAGTTGTTGTTAGTTGATAATTGATAATGAGAATTGATGATGGATGATGATAATTGAAGTTGGTTAATATTCATAAGTGTTGAAGTGATGACTTCGTGCATATGTTGTTGGTTTCAATCACTCGTTGTTGTTAAACTTGTGTGTGGATCTATTTTGGGGAAGCCATGGTTGAGTTTAGAACAAAATGGAGATGTCTTGACCCAAGTCACGGTCGTGAAACTCATGTCACGAGCGTGAAATAAGAGGCAGACCAAATACCCTTGCGTAACAGACATTTCACGAGCGTGAAATGTAAGTCACGGTCGTGAAACTCATGTCACGAGCGTGACATAAAAGTCACGGTCGTGATGACTGCAGTTTCACTGCACTGACTCCTTTTCGTAAAAATGATCATATCTCCTTTGTTACTGGCTTGTTTTAGGCTTATGACCTACCTTTGGAACCGTAAGAGGATAAGCTATCACCTCCAGTTTGAATTTCTGCATTTGAATGTCTAGAACTCTAGTTATGACCGTTTGAAGTGGACCCTTGTTTTAGTTAGTTTCCAAACTTGTTGTTTTGAGATAAGATCTATGTTTCTTATTTATTATGCTTCATAAACTTGTTCTAATGCTTATGTATCATGTATTGATTCATTTTTATCATAGATAAATTTATATAATTCCCTATTCTCATGTTTTGTGACGGTTTTTCAGATATCCCACTTGGAGTCGGTTTTACACATGTTACGGTTTGAGCACTATTTGTTATGTGCTTTGTAATCTTATTCCCTTGGCTACCTCCACGTTCATAAGGCTGGAATGTCGGAACGAGGAGTGTATCCTTACTGCTTAATTGCATGTGTTAGTGGGCATATGACGACGTTGTTGGGAGGCGAACGCTTTGCGTTGATCGACCCGGCCGTAAAATGTTGTATACTTGCGAGGTGGTGTCATTGCATGTAGCATACTAGCTTGACTTTTGACTATAGATCTCTTTCCGCCTCTTTCGTGTGGTTTAGCCGAATTTGGGGTACTCGACGTCTTTGTATGATCGAGTCTTGGATGTGGAACGTCTTACCACATGTCGAATCGGGAAAGGTCTTATCCCGAGAGTCTGGCCAGGTTTAGACTAGGACCGTAATATTATCGTCGTCCTACCGAGAGGATTAGAGTCTTGTGTGTACGAAACGTCTTATCGTACACGATTCCGGGATACGTCTTATCCCGTGAACATGTTTGTCTAGGTCATGAGTATACGAAACGTCTTATCGTATACGGTTCCGGGAAATGTCTTATCCCGTGGGCTTCCATTGGCTTGTCTTGCTATTGTACACGATGCTAGTGCGTGCCATTTACCGTGAGAGATTATGTTGTCATATTCGTATGTTTGGATGGTTGTTTGTAAGTTGAATTATATGTGAACATTGAGTTGAACTCTTGCATGAAATAGATGATTGGCGTGGTTTATATGTGGAGTCTCTATCTTATCAAGTTTATGCCGCCAACGGTGAGATGTAAGCCCTAGTGAGTATATAGTTGCCTAAGGGTGTCTTCCCCGAGTCTATCTATATCATGATGGTTACGGATTTGTACTTCATGTACCGAGATCTTTACATATTGAATTGCCTATTTATCCGTCTCGTACTTCACATATATATTTATATATGCATGCTTCTACTTTTGTATTTCCGTTTATGTACGTTTTTTGTGATATGGCTGGGAGAACCCGGAGTTACTCCCCGCTGATTGTGCCGTTCATGTTTTTCATGGATGAACAGGTTGCTTGATTGGATGGCTTTTTGCTTGTGGTATTTTGGGTTCGGGTGTGAGCTAGCGGGCGTTGGCCTGGATGAATCATCTTTAGACGTTGTATAGCTAGTTTGCTAATAACTTTGTTACTTGATAACATTTTGAAAGACTTCGTCTCTTTTTAGTATATTCTATTTTAGTTTGTAATTATTTGACATTCCTCGTATTTTCTATTTGCATGTAAAAAGTTTTAAAAACACCGTATTTTCCGTTATATAAATCTCATGCTTGTTATGTTTTATTTCCGCATTCGCGAGGGTTGTCACACCCTTCATCTTGAGTCTTGTGCTAGTTGAGGTAGATATTGCTTGAAACGTTTTTCTTTAAACTTATAACAAAGTAGCTATAACTTCGATATAAACTTCCAAAGTTATTCCTGAAGTTGTTATAACTTTGTCTCACAGACTTTGTCAAAGTTATGCCTGAAGTTCTTATAACTTTGATCTTTCTTCTCATAATTGTTGCTAGGTATAATAAGACTAAAACACACAATTACATGCATATGATATATTAAGTAAAGCACATCATCAAGTAAGCACATGTCATTATCAAAACTATAAAATTGGTTCAACAAATTCCCCCTTTTTGATGATGACAAGTCTCTTATGATTTCTCTTAACATTGTGACTAAGTATGGTTCCCCCTCAACAAAACACTCCCAAAGTTATAGCAACTTTGATCGCAAGAACAAAAGAACTTAGCCAGAGTTATAACTTGAAAGACTTTAAGAGATAACGAGTCTTGACAAGGAGCAAGCTTAAGTAAAGACTCATAATCATATCATTGCTTCCGCCTCTTGGCATCATTGAAAAGTCAAGAACAAGGATATAAAATGACTAGAATAACATACTCCAAGGCAAGAAATAGATATGCAAAATACGCAATATAAAACGAGTCATATCAAGGAAAATCAAATATCAAATGGCAATTGAAACTACAAACCACAATAGAGATTGTTAGTGGCAATGGGCCGAATAAGATAGTGTATAAAGCCAAAATGGGCCGAATGGATTAGTAGTTTAAGACAAATAAAGTAGGATAAGATAATCAAGGCAAGTTGGGTTGGCGAATGATGTTGGGGTCAATATAGTCGTGTCGGGTACGGTACTCAAGAGTAGAATGGCGATCAAGGCACGTCGACACATGATTAGCTTGGGCGGTGAGGCATACATCGAAGTTCCGAACCTTCCAAGAGAGAGCCTCCGTCGCATCATGAATAGTGTGCACACCTTTACGCATTTCCGAACCACTCTTCACCAACGCACCTCCTTGGCTAACCAAGAATTGCATCCGATCCCGTTGCCTAAACATCTCTTGTCGAATATCGACAACATTCCTCTCAAGCTTGGCTAGGCAACCATCAACTCCCGTCATCCAACTCCGCAACTTACCACTCGTACCCGACCCTCCAAGGTCACGGGTGGAGCGAGAGTTCCCTAATGCTTTGGTTTTGACAACTTTGTCAACAACCTTATCAATCTTCTTATCTTGCGCATCAAGGCGCTCCATTACTTTTCCCATTTACACATCCAATTTCGATTCAAGCCCCGAAAAACCAGCCACCACCGGTTTCACACCGACCGAACCACCTTTTGTCATAAACACCAATTCCAGACAACAAGCCTCCAATTTCATAAATTTCAAAAACGTATCACACATATCATCCTTTAAGGTAACACCATAACTACCCGAATCAACAACCCCTTTCGACTCAAGAACCCGAGATATCCACATCCCATATGGTAAGTCAAGGGTCGAATAAATTTTATCTTCGGGTACCGAAAAAGCAGTTTGAGAAATTCTATAAAACACAAGGAAAGCAAGATTTACCCGGTTACCTTCCAACCAATTTTTCACCACCAACATTTCATAGCAAGCAATTTTATCCCGTCCACCTCTACGTGGGACCACCGTATTTCACAGAAAATTCAACAAAAACTTTAATTTTGGGGACACATTCCCCGCCATTACACAACTAGATAAAGTAGCCCCATCATCAAAATACCGCTTCACCTCCAACTTAGCCGGGTCCGACAGTTCGTCCCATGACGTACTCGGGTCAATTTTGATTCCATCATCAGGAACCAAAAATAGAGTACAAAACATTGTCCATGGTGACGGAAACTGGTCGACCATTAACTACGGCATGCAAAACTTCAGAAGTTAAAGAAGCCGAAGCATAAAACTGAATTACCTCGATTGGATAAATCGGACCCGAAAACCGTGACACGCTTTCCTACTCTTGAAAATTCAAAAAGTCGTTAAAAAATCCCAAAGCTTCATATTTTTCACACCATGCCTTCGGAAAACTACGACCTCCATGAATACCGTATTTAACAACCCGTTTAACTAACTTTCGTTCATCTTTTGTTAAGCAAAGCTTGTCAAGGCCGGATGCCGTTTCTTGAGATGAGAAATCCCGAAACTGAGTCCGAGTGGTAGCCTCAATTTCCGTGTTGTCATTGTTCTTGGTAGCTTCATCTTGTACCCTATTCTTCCCCTTATTTAATTTATGCCTTTTAGTACCCTCAAGAACCGAACCTGACTCGGTTTGGGTCAAATTGGGTGATTTTTGTTTTGGTTTAGGAGAGAGATTTGTGGGCATACAAGGTTTTGGAATTTTGGAGTTTGGGGTGTTGGTATTTTTGGACCTTGTGCAAGCCATTGTTATGAGCTTGAAGTTGTTGGGTAAATTTTTTTTTTATTGTTGTTGTTGTTGTGCCGTGAGGAAGGAGAGAAAGGAGAGAGATGGTGATGTGTGTTGATAGTGATAGGAATAGGTAATTATGAAAAGTAGTATTGGGTTTTGTACTTTTGTACTTTGGCACATGAGGGTGCCGGCTCTTAGAGTCCTATTTCCCCCTGTTTTTTGTTTTTTTTTTTTAATTTGGGTAGGAAAAGGAATCCAGGGTAATTATTTTTGAGTTATGGTAAGGATAGGATTACGTAATTAAAAGATATGTTAAGATATTTTGTGTTGGGAATTTTCGGCCAATATGGTTACATGGGTAGAGTTTTGGTTAAATTTGGAGATAGAATAAGATAGATTTTTGGCAAATATGTGGTCCATAATTCAATTTTCATAAAATACTTAATATGCAAGATACTCACGTAAAATATATAATATGAAACACAAATATACTAGCAATGATAGACACAGTCATATAATCTCGTCTTATTCTAGCCAGGCACGCAGGTTCACAAAATAAGTATGATAAATTTAATTGCTACCGATTAAACCAATTTCCAACCGCAAAATCTCAAAACGTCTTCTCGCTAACGCCTTTGTTAAAATGTCAGCCCATTGATTTTCAGTAATACAAAATTCAAGTTTAATGTTGCCTTTTTCTACATGGTCACGTAAAAAATGATGTGTAATGTCTATATGCTTAGTACGAGAATGCTGAGCTGGATTTTTAGAAATAATAATAGCACTCGTATTATCACAAAATACAGGCATACAACCAACATTAACACCATAATCACATAGTTGTTGCTTTAACCAAAGTAGTTTAGAACATACTAGTCCTGCATCGATATATTCGGCTTCAGCAGTAGCTAACACTACCGAATTTTGCTTTTTTAACCCCAAGTAATTATGCATGGTCCAACAAACGTAGCGAATCCAGAGGTACTTTTTCTATCTAAAGAACATCCTGCATAATCTGCATCTGAATATTCTACTAGATCGAAATTACACTCAAGTGGATACCACAAATATAAATTAGATGTACTAATTAAATATCTAAAGATACGTTTAACTGCAACCATATGTGACTCTTTAAGACATGATTGAAATCTAGCACAGACACATACGCTGAACATAATGTCAGGTCTACTTGCAGTTAAATATAGTAAAGAACCAATCATACCTCCATATGTAGTCTCATCGACAGATTTACCATTTTCGTCTAAGGTCAACTTTTTATCAGTTACCATAGGTGTGTCCATTGGATGAGCGTTCTCCATACCAAATTTTCTAATTAGCTCCTTGACATATTTTTGTTGGTGAATCTTTATTCCTTCCTTAGTTTGTTGAATTTGCAATCCTAGGAAGAATTTCAATTCTCCCATCATGCTCATTTCAAATTCTGAGGTCATTAGATCTGAAAAATACTTGCACAATTTATTGTTAGTAGAACCAAAGATAATATCGTCTACATAAGTTTGAGCAACAAGTAAATCAGAACCCTCGGATTTTAGAAATAGCGTTTTGTCGACAGATCCTCTTTTAAAAATGTTTTGCAATAAAAATTTGGACAATCTGTCGTACCAAGCCCTAGGCGCTTGTTTCAAACCATATAAAGCTTTATCTAATTTAAAAACATGGTTTTGAAATTTGCTATTTAAAAATCTGGGAGGTTGTTCAACAAAAACCTCTTCTTCCAAATAACCGTTAAGAAAGGCAGTCTTAACGTCCATTTGGTACAGTTTCATTCCTTTATGAGCTGCGAAGGCGATAAGCAAGCGAATAGCTTCAAGTCTTGCCACTGGTGCAAATGTCTCGTCATAATCAATTCCTTCTTGTTGATTATAACCTTGAACGAACAATCGAGCCTTATTGCGAGCTATAACTCCTGAGTCATCCAATTTATTTCCGAATACCCATCGAGTACCAATCACAGTTCGATTTGAAGGTCGTGGCACAAGATGCCAGACTTTATTACGTTCAAACTGTTGAAGCTCCTCTTGCATTGCTACAATCCAATCGGATTCTGCAAGTGCTTCTTTGATGTTGGTAAGCTCTATGGTAGACGGAAAAGAGTAGATTAAACAAAAGTTATTTAATGTCCGTCTTGTTTGAACTCCTTTATTCAAACTTCCTAGGATCATATCCATAGGATGAGAACTCTTATATTTCCATTTCTTAGAGTTCCTAGGCTCATCATCATCTGATGAACTTCCACTTTCCTCAAATGATTCAGAGTCAAGATTGGTTCCCCCTGAGTTGGACTCTGGGTTATAGCCAAAGTTGGTACAACTTCAGTTACAACATCTTGATCTGAGTTCAAAGTTATAGCATCATCAGCTATAACTTCGGTTTCCTTTTCCTTATTTTGAGAAGAGACATTCGTATCATCAACAATTGTCTCAGTTCTCTTTTCAAGGTCATTTGCGGATTTATCATGTTCATCATTGATTCCTTCAATAACTTCTTCATTGATTTCTGGTAAATCATCCCTTGAAAGGCGAAAGTCTGGATCATTCATGTCTTCTTCTTCATTCTGTTCAACTTGCTCAGGCACATTATCTTCATCAAATACGACATGAACACTTTCTTCTATGCACAAAGTTCTTTTGTTAAAAACTTTGAAAGCTCTACTATGATTAGAATAACCAACAAACACAGCATCGTCACTTCGTGGATCGAATTTGCTTAAATTACTTTTTCCATTATTATGGACAAAAACTTTACTCCCGAAGCAATGAAGGTGAGCTATATTGGGTTTTCTCCCTCTTATAAGTTCATCGGGAATCTTTTTGAGAATTGGTCTAATCGTGGCTTTATTGTGCACATAGCATGCAGTACTAATGGCTGCGGCTCAAAAGTTCTTAGGAAGGCCACTACACAAAAGCATAGTGCGGGCCATGTCCTCTAATGTTCTATTCATATGTTCCACGACAGCGTTTTGTTGTGGGGTTCATGGTGCAGAAAAGTTATGTCCTACACCATTCTCCCTACAATATTCTTATACAATCAATTATGTGAACACCAAGAACAATCAAAAACACTTTCTTATTACCGTAAGATAGAATCAAGTATTTAGCGATACTCAACTTTGAATCGGGTATTTAATGGTACTCAACTTTGAGCTACAACTAGATTTAGTTGTACGAGTGGGTTGATAATTTCTAATCTGGAGTAGTTACTAAAATATTAATCGAGACATAGTGGACGTAGGTTCGAGTTGTGAAACTGAACCACATGAAAAATGCCTTGTATCTCGTGCTCTTTTGTTTGTTTACTTCTTTTATTTTTTCCGTAGACGCTACAAGTAATTAGCTGGGTTTTATTTTATCAATGAATTAAAACCACGTATTACTACTACACGCTTATACGGACAATCGAAAAAGTAAGCATACTTTGTTTATACTCAATTCACCCCCCCTCCCCCCTCTTGAATATTTAGGATCAATAGACTCTTCAACTCTAATAAACATACCAGATCATATGGACAGTTTGTTTACTAACAATATGATTTTTCCCAAATTCCTAAATCTAGGGTTTGGTCTAAATATAATTGAATAAAGGGACTAATAAAGAAAATACAAGACTAAAGGCTTAAAAGGTAAATAATATTAACTTAAAAATAATTGAAATATGACTTATATTATACAAGATAGAACAAAGTAGTCTTAGAAGCAAAATCCCCAAAAGATGATGAACTCCCTTCTTCTTCCACTCTTTAGGTTTTGATGTGAGTTTGAAGTAATACAAAAACTTATTTTAAGATGAGTTTACCTTAGTTTATATATATTAGGATACTATAATAGGAAAATAGAAGGTCTTTAGTAAACCACCCAAAAGGAATAGCGTCAAACAACGCTTACGAAGATGGGGAGCACACTCGCCACAAGCATGCAGGTCGCGCGCGACACGCTTGTCACTCTCTTTTGGGTCACGCGTCTCACACGTGTTGTGCGTGTATTGTTCGCGTCCATCTTTTCTCAGTATGGGTTTGTGTTTTAGCTAATGTGCGACCAATTTATGCGATCAATACTCGTACACCCTTCCGACCCTTACCTTCCCTTGACTCGGGTTTAACCTTGACTTCCGTTTGACTTGATATTGACTTAGCTTACAAAAGACATGTATTACAGGCGCCTCGAACGAGTATCACTTCTAGTCGGTCAAGGGACCTTAAATACCAACATACACTAATTTTAAAAGTATTGCACTTATCTTGTTAATGCATCATTGTTTTAGTTTGTTGCATACGTCCATTTAACCTACACTTTGCTTTTACAAAAAGAATCAGACACAAACGAATTACATGTTTGTTGTATCTTGGACATGCATAGAAGTAGGTTGAACAACTTTGCATATGTCATTTACCGTGTTTTTTGTATCTTGGACATGCTTTAAAGGTAGCCTCTAAGCCGGATAATTGTTTGTTGTGTCTTGGACGTGATTTAAAGGTAGCCGCTGAGCCGGATACTGTTGTGGTGTGTCTTGGATTTAAATTAAAGGTAACGTTTGAGCCGAATAGTTTTTTGGTGTATGTTGGACAATACTTTAAAGGCAGTCTCTCAACCAGATACTTTTGTTTTTTCTCTTGGAAAGATTTATCATAGTTCTAAGAATTTTTTGGACATATACTTACCTTAATTGCTTTGCATTGGATTATTTATTATAAATGATCTTGAAAATTGACATTTACTTGGAGTTTCGTTGATTGAGCTAGTGACGTTTTACTTACAAAGGATGACCTTTCTCGTTATAGTTTTCAAACTCCTACATTTCCGCTGCAATTGAATTTTTTTATTAATTAGTTGAATAACTTCGAGGGTTCACAAGTAATATTTAGTTAGTATCCTTTCAGACGAATATATATGCGTTAACATTAAAATGGGTCAAATATCATCCCACGTGTGCACATAAGATAAATCGTTTTTTTTTCTTCATGCATTATGTTTTTGGCATATTCATAAGAATTTAGATTCAATATATCTAGGCAATGGGCCTTGTATGTGGAGAAGGGACTTGGTACAATACCCATGGTTGCATCTATTGGCTTGATCGCACATCCTCGCACATTGTTGTGTCACAAATGCATGGACAATGCGGGTCGTGACATTCTCCCCCACTTGAAAGGTTGACGTCTCCGTCAACCCCTAATATGGCATGAATTTATCCATAGATAACGCGTCAAATGGCTGTTTGCTGTCACGCGTCTCACAAACGCTAAGGTTTGCTTGAGGTCAACCTTTGGTTATAATCTTTAATCTTTTTCTGGAAATTCTAAAGGTTTGTCTTCTTTCTCCTAAGACGTCTCATTTTATGGGAGTCCTTTTCATTTGATAAGGAACTCAAAGAAGGATGAGCGGCCACTGCTTCTTACTTCGCAATAGGTTAGAATTTTTTCAATTTCCTTGTCAAATGAAGTAATTACGGCCGTAGGTGCTCGTCTTGACTCCCTTCTCGTAGCATCCTATGGATCGGCATGGTAGGCATTAAGTCTAGTCACGTGAAATACGATATGTATCTTCAATATTGAAGGTAAGTCCATTCGTTAAGACACATGTCCTACTTTATTTATTATTGGGAAGGGGCCTTCATATTTTCGTATCAACCCCTTGTTAACCTTTTGGAATGCCCTGAATTGTTCCGGAAGTAACTTCACCATGACAAGATCTCCAACTGCAAATTCAACATCTTACGGTTTTTGCCGCCCATTTCTTCATCTTCTTGGACACTCGGTCCAAATAACACCTGCTAGTATTAAGTTGCTCGCGCCATCCCCGTGCCATTCTGAAAGTAGCGGGGCTTTGCCCTTCGTATGCCATTATCATTGCTTCAGGAGTGAGGGATTATTGTTCTAAGACCTTTTGAAATGCACTTTTCCCGGTTGCTTCTGACTTCTAGAGATTTAAAGACAACTGGGCGATGTCCATCAACTTCGCCCAATCCATTTAGTTGGCACTAACTAAGTGTTTCACATATAACTCCAAAAGCGCATTCACTCTCTCGGTCTGGCCATCAGTTTGTGGATGCCAACTTAGTGAGAAGTGTAACTTCAAACCCATCAACTTGAACAGTTCGGTCCAGAACTTAGCAATTTAGCAGTGGTCTTGATCACTAATGATGCTTCGAGGAATACCCAAATACTTTATTATGTAACATGTTAATGGATCCTTCTCAAGTTCAACCTTGATATGGGTTAGCAAGTCGTTCTTAACGCCGGATAATGCAGCCAACATGGCCATGCGGCTCAGGGCATCCCCAACATTTTTTGTTCATCCTGGTTTGTACGCCTTTCAGGTAGTCAAATTCAGCCAAAAAGTCCTGCCACTTTTCTTGGTTCGGAGTGATCTTCTTTTGGTTTTGAAATTTGTGGTAGCGACGTTGTTAGTCTTTACCACAAACTTACTGCCCAATAAGTAGTGTCTCCATATTAGAATGCAATGTATCATGGCTTGCATTACTTTGTCGTGCATTGGATATCTTCTTTCCGTTGCGGACAATTTCCGTGACTCATAGGCCACGGGGTGATCGTTCTGGACAAGTACGCCTCTAAATGTAAAATCTTAAGAATCCGCGTGGATCTAAATTGGTTGAGTGTAGTCAGGAAATACCTACACATGTTCTTAAGTCATGACTTTCTTCAAATTCTTAAAGGCGTTTTCGCACTTGTCATTCCAATCCCATGAATATTTCTTGTTCAGTAACTCGGTCAAGGGTATGGCCTTGACCAACTATCCAATGATAAATCGGCGATAATATTTGGCGAGGCCTAGGAATGATCTTAATTCTGATACATCCTTAGGAGTGGGCCATTCATTAATAGCCCGCACCTTGTTGTGCTCCATCATGATAACACCCCTTTTACATGGTGGCCAAGGAATGATACTTTTTGTTGGGCGAACGAGCATTTTTCAAACTTCAAATATAATTTGTTCTCCCTCAAGACTTGTAACAGTTGGCTGAGGTGACGGATGTGCTCCTTCATTGAGTCATTGTATATTACGGATGTGCTCAACGAGTCATTCTTATGGCTCCCTTAACAAGATCGATGAGGTCAATCTTGTTGAATAACCTAGAAAGAACAACCCTAAAAGGAATTTCACAAACATCGGCGACACATACTTCTGTGCCTTGAAAAGATTGACTCAACAAGGCAAGCTCCATCCTATAGGACCTACACCTGATCCGGAAAAGAAGAGTAAGTTCTGGGATGAGAACGCTTACTGTGAGTATCATAGAGGTATGGGCAAATTAAAGCATGTACTTCAAGATATGATTGAGGATGGTCGTCTACCCATAAACCCATGAGGCAAACCAAACAACACTAAGAATCCTCTTGGAGTTCTAATGATCACGGATGAAGAATCTACCTTAGATTGTTCACACCTCATCTCCCAAGTCGAAGATGAAATTAACATGCTCGAAAAAAAAGAAAGGTATTCCACCATCTCTCCTACCATTGATGACTTCATCGCGTGGGATGGAAATGTGAGTAGACAAGTTTCAGAGCTCGAAACTATTGTGACATCCCATCTCTGCATATTCTCTTAGAAAGTCAAACCCCAGAAGCTGATTGGAAGAGTGATAGATATGATGAACATGTCCTCTTGGACGAACGTAGACTGCGTGCATTACACAATGTACAGATATACCAAGCACGTATCAAACGAGCATTCAACAAATGGGTTAAATCTAGAAACATCAAAGAAGGGGATTTAGTGCTCAAATCAGTCAGAGCTCTCTTACTTGTTGATCCACGAGGAAAGTTCAAACCTAAATTAGCTAGACCTTTCTTAGTCAAATCCATATTCTCAGGGGGTGCAGTTAGAATCACATACCTAGACGGGATTGAATTTTCTAACCCTACCAACCTTGACAAGTTAAAACGGTACTTCTCTTAGTATGCACCAGGAAAACCCGCCTCGCGCAAGCCCACATGCCACTCATGTGACACGGAGTAAGACTGGCGCAAGCCAGTTGAATTTAATGTCCCTATGCTCTTGCATCATGACATTAGGATAATTCTCATGTCATCAAATAAATCGAATTGTTTTTCTTTTGGGAGTAAGTAATGCACATGCTACCAGTTTTCTAAGTTCATAGGGAGCCAAAAAGAACGGGTATGAACCACAAATTCCATTGCACCCATCTAGAGGCCCATTTCCTACACGACTCTGTGGTATGAGCCAAGGCGGTCTGGGGAACATTATCAATTTTGCGGGATCCTCTGCTTAAGGCCCACTTGCCTCACAGTCTCTCCGGAAATATGTATACCATAAACTCCAAACCAGGAATGCGAAACGACCGAGTTGGATTCAGAGATGATGACCCAGTGACTACTCTGAGATGCCACCATAGCATAGTCCATCGGATCAAGGAGCTGCCTTAATCTTTCAGCTTATTTTCCTAGTAGTTGGGAATCCTAGTGAAGTCAACCATATAGAGCCAGGTCTTCGTGGTAATCGAGCGAGCATGATATCCTTGAACATTAACTAGGGACTCGATCAATCGCTGGCGCTCCATCAACCATATCTGGAGC
Source organism: Heliosperma pusillum (assembly GCA_022085475.1). Lineage (NCBI taxonomy): Eukaryota > Viridiplantae > Streptophyta > Magnoliopsida > Caryophyllales > Caryophyllaceae > Heliosperma > Heliosperma pusillum. Next base: position 20,687 of record JAIUZE010009552.1, on the reverse strand, counting down.
AAGCAAAAATGTCAAAATAAAACAACCATAATAAGAAAGAAACAAACAAACGAAAAAAACGAAAAAGAAAAAAGAGAAAGACGAAAAAAAGGAAAGGGCATGAAAAGAAGGGTTCTTACCTCCAAGACGATAGGACTCCCCAGATATGAACATTATATTACCCAATCTTTCGAACAAATATGCTACCAATGGTATGGGTGTAGATACCTCGAATCTATACCTTCCACCAACCATCTAGTGATGATTGGGCCGCATGTATGGTATGCGAAACGATTTATGACAGTTCATAAGTTTGTTGTCAAGTGATAGCTCAACCATTTTTGTCTACCCCTTGGTCGTCATCTACCTGCCGATACGGTCGTTTTGACAGTCATTTGAGTTTATTTCGAGTCCGGGTAAAAAACCACTTCATTTTCTATAAACCTTCTTTTAAAAACCGTGTCTGAACGCTTGTAAATATTCCAGATATTTTAATATTTCAAAACTTATCTTTCTTGTTAAAATATATCCGTATTTTATTTAGAAAGAATTTGAAATCTACCGCAATTTTCATAAACAAATGCGGAAATCTTTCAATTAAAGTAGGAAACTGCTTGGAAAATGACGCAGTTCCAAGAGTCGCAGTGCCTCCTACACCTCTTCCCCAGCTTGTTTTGCCTATTTCCGAAATATTTTCTAGATTTCTTTCTGTGTTCAAGTCATTTCAAAAGACTTCGGATTTCTCCCTATAATAGGAGAGGTTCGTGCTCACTTTCAAGGCACGCGAGTGTTCCGCCCCTTGTTTCTCTCTCTTTGCATTCTAGACCTTGCTCTAAGCATTATGACATCCACGTGCTTGATCAATCCACCACGTAAGCTCAGATTCATGTCGTGTTTATGCTCAAAACTTTTCAAAACCTTAATCAATCAATTTGACAAACTACACTTAATCAATCAATTTAACTAATCAATTTTCGATCCTCTTACGAGGGTACTTTATTTACATTCGAGTCGAGATATCGCTTAAACGCAACTTAGTTAATCTCGTTTCGTGAGCATGTAAGTCTGAGGGTGTATATTCACGTTTTTTGTATTTTATTTCACCTTATGTAAGATTCATATCGGATTTATGCTCAAACCTTTTTAAAACCTTTCTTAGTTTTTCATTATTTTTTATAAATCGTCTTTTAATCTAATTAGATAGTTTCTCTTGACTTAGATCCCTAATAATCAATATTAGTTGGTTTTTTGTTGTCTTTTAAATCAAATCGTGTCTTTAGAGGTTAGATCGTCCATATCTAATGTCTAGGATTCGTCTTTGATCTAGTTAGTAATTAATTTAATCTATTAAATCGCATCAATTCGGCTTGTAGATCAATAAAAAAGCGTAAATACACAAATGAATACTAACCGATTGCGATTCTGGCTTCACAACCAGAACCCAACTCAAGAACTGACGCACAGAGTGTTGCGCCTCTTCCAGAGGACGCATCACACGCTGCGCTTGTTTTGGGTTGGATTCTGTCTCTGATCTTCCTGATTTGCTCCAACGTAGTCTTAATTGTTTATCTAATCGACTATTAGTTCTTATATCGGTGTTAATCTGTTCGTTTAGTCTTTTATTCTTTTCCTTTTCTTTAAACCTTTCTTTTGAAATATTGCCGTTATAGATCCCGGAATCCGTTCTATATCTATTGTAATATTTATTTTAGTTTATTTAATCATTGCAACGATTGTACGATCTATTTGCCTTTCGAATGCAATCAATCTAAATCCTATTTTGACTAAATTGATTGCTAAACTACATGTTAACCGACATAGTCTAAGTTCACATGTTAGGATTAAAAAGTGGATGTTGCATTGCATGCATATAACCGACAACATACCAAATACAGAAGAGTTTCCTTAAGTATTAGTAGAGGCCGCTATCAAGGAAAGTGGGATAAGGTGTTCGAATAAAAATATTCCTAATACGTACCCTTACCCCTACTCCAGATCTCTGTGAACATCCGTGTTCATTGGCATCCATGGATTCATTCTAGACATAGAATGCTAAGGGTTTCAACTTCCCGGCCCACAAAAGTTGTTGGCGAATCCACAAATGCGTATTTCTACGCTTGCCCCTCGTTTCTCCGTCAATGGCTCCATGCGCGCCACGGTCCGGAAAGGATCGCGAACCCGTGTATCACACTTTGGCAACTCCGCTAGGAATATACACTTATGTGGTACCCAGGGTGAAACTTGAACAAGGTTAGGGAATAGTATGTAGGAGACAGTTGTCGGTTTTCATTACTCGACCTTCCTAGGTTGTTTTATTTGGCCTTCCTAGGCCTAAACCGACCTTTCGACCAATCGTCTTGTCTGGCGGTCCAAATTCTTATTTGGGTCTAAGGATGGATAGCGATTGACATCAACCATACCACGGTGTTTACTCATGTTAGCACCAAGGGCTTTCACTACTCGGGTGAATGGACTAGGAACCGGCCTTACTCATGTTTGGCGCGGACCTTTCCACACACCTTGGGTTTGATTGCTTGGTATGGCAACCCACCCTTTAAGCCAAAACCCTTTTAAAAGCACTCAGCATATCGTTACTATGCTTGTTTAAATGTGTATAACCCTTTACATGATCACCACTTTGTAAATAAACATGACAAAATTTTCAAAATCAAAATCCTTTTTAAAACTGTAAAACATTTTCAAAAGTGGCCTAAAGTAGCGCGAAAATGAGTCGAAACGTTGTCCGAGTGTCTAGTCCAAATCATTTTTACACTTCGAGTCAACACTCCTACAACCACAGTACGGTGTTCTATGACAAACATTTCCAAACCAGTCATTTTCAAAACTCACTTAAACACAGTGGCACACTCCCACTTCACAAGTCGAGTCTTTTCAAGTAAGTGTGCTAGATTGGTCGCTCGTGTTTTGATTCGTCGTCGGTCTCTTGGTCCATTTTCAAGATGCCTGGAACCAGTGAAGCAAATGTTCATCAACCCGAGCCAAATGGTAATGATCAAATCCTAGCTGCGTTCCATCGTCTCCAAACAATTCAAGACCAAGCCTATGTTCGCCTCAATGCCATTGAGAGTAGAATTGTTGCTGTAGAAACAAGGTTGCCTCCCGCAGACATTCCTTACCCTAGAGTACACTGTTGGACCTACTTTATAAGTTTTGATAATGACATGTGTTTACTTTATAATGTGCTTGTCTTAATATATCATATGCATGTAATTGTGTGTTTTAGTCTTATTATAGCTAACAACAATTACAAGAAAGAAGATCAAAGTTATAAGAACTTCAGGCATAACTTTGACAAGTTCTGTGAGACAAAGTTATAAGAATTTCAGGAATAACTTTGGAAGTTTACATGGAAGTTATAGCTACCTGGTTATAACTTTAAAGAAAAACGCTTCAAGCAAGATCTACCTCAAATAACACAAGACTCAAGATGGAGGGTCTTCGTGATCAAGATAAAGAGATGAACTGTATACTGCAGATCTTTGTGAAGATTAGATAGTATAGGTCGTCATTCGGTAACTATTCCATTAGAGTAATTTTAATTTCAAAGTTATAGCTTTAGCCTATAACTTTGGATGATAAATGTTGATGCATGATTTTGGAAATAAAATGTTTAAAATGTTTTCAAAAGTGAAAGAGTATTTTTATATTTATCAAAAGTTTTATTAGAGAATATATTTATGAGATTCTATTGGTTAGTAATACAACTTATGGGTTGTCATGCTACCTAGAGTTTCTAAAATATTCTATCTCAATTTGTTGTTAACCTAATAAGCCCACCTAGGGTTTGAGCCACCTAGGGTTTCGTGTAAACCTAGGAATGTGCCTCCTAGGGTTGCGTGCGCCTAGGGTTTCGTGACAATGAGTCTTTCGGCCTCCATAGGCTTGTTTTCCTTGTTTACCTTAATCTAGGATTCTACATTATCTTTACAACAATATTTTGAGATATTAAAGATAAATATATTTCTAAAAGATAAAGCAATAATATTTTAAGATATTAAAGATAAATATCTTTCTTAAATATTAAGCTAGGGTTTTTAAATCTCCTATGCTTCTATTATAAATACTCCTTCCCATCTCAGTTATAAAACACACGAAATACACGACACACACATACTCATTGAGAGAATTTTCCAAAATCGTTTTAAAGCAAACCTTGAGCAAAATATTTATTATTTTTAGTGTTTGTCTTTCAAAAGAGTCGTGCATCAATCTTTATCAATCGCTCGCGTGAAATACGTTGTTGGATAATAGTACATCACATAATCTTACAACTCTTGAACGAGAATCTGTGTGTGTTATATTGTACTCTCTTATTAACGTAAGATAGTATAGATTATTTAGCGATACTCACCTTGAGTTATAATCATAGTTGATTATACGAGTGGGTTGATAATTTTTGTAATCCGTAGAAAGGTATTAAGAATTATTAATCGAGAATAGTGGACGTAGGATTCAACGTGTGAAACTGAACCACTTCAAAAATCCGTGTGCCTCTCTCTACTCTCTTTACTTTTCGTTAATTCGTTACTTGGCTTACTTTGATTAATTAATTAGTTGATTTTAATCTATAAGATCAAATAATTAATTACATATCATTTATTTCGAAAAAGTGGGGCTAGTTTTTAATACTCTATTCACCCCCCTCTTTCGTATTCGATTAATAGACTCTACAATTGGTATCAGAGCCTCGTGCTCTTGTTTGCCTTACAGCAAGGAGTCTGATCCGTTCTATCCTTTTAATTTTATTTATTTTCTGCTGTATTTAATTTTATTTTAATGGATTCCAAACATCTGAAGTATCCCGTATTCAATGGGAAGAACGACTGGAAGTGTTAGCTAATCATTAAGAATGGCCCTAATAAGATCATGCTTGGATCTGTTACTGGCACTTCCACCGAAAAGAAAGAAGATGACTATGTTGAGGCAGATTATAAGAAAGCTGAGAAAAATTTAAAAGCTATTAGCCTATTGCAAAATGGCATGATTTCTACTGAGTTTGACCGTTTCTCATCTAGCTCTACTGCCAAGGAAATATGTGATGTTATAGAGTTAGCCTATGAGGGGACAACTGTTGTCAAAAAGCAACGTATTGCATTATTGATGCGAAAATACGAATTGTTCTCTATGGAACAAAATGAATCGCTTGACAGCATGTCCACTCGCTTCTCTAGTATCATTAATGAATTGAAAAATATTGGAAAATCTTTTGACTCCGAGGAAATTTCCAGGAAGATCCTTACAAGTCTATCTAGACGATGGAGACCTAAGGTGTTGATAATTGAGGAATGTAAAGATCTATCTAACCTATCTTATCAAGAGCTACTCAGAACCCTAATGGCTCACGAGATTACTCTTGATGAGGATGAGGCAAACGATAGTAACAGTAAGAAAGTGGCTTGTAGCCGAGTCTAGTGAAAAATATGATTCGGATCTTGAAGATGACACAGTGTTATTTGCTAGACGTTTTAAGAAAAAATTCTTTAATAAACCACAAGGAAAACGTTTAACAATAACACTAATAAATCTTACAAGAAGCCAATTGAGTCAAAAGGGTCTCTCTCAAGTCGTGGTTGCTTCAAATGTGGGGACAATGATCATATGATTAAGGATTGCCCTACATGGAAGAAAATCAAAGACAAAAATCAACGAGACAAAACCAAGAAGGAATTCAAGCAAGTCATGATGGCTTATTGCTGGGGAGATCTCGACACAGAAGACGATGAGTCAGAGGAAGAAAAAGTCGCCAATCTGTGTCTTAGCAACGTCAGTCTTGACCTAACATCTGACAGTGACAACAAGAGTGAATCCGAGATCTGCCTTGTCGGCAACTCAGATTCAGAACCATATTCAGAAGATGATGAAGAGGTTAGTCATCTTGAACTTAAAAAGCAAGTTAAGAAGTTGTCTAAGAAGTCTTTAATTAAGTTTTTTGAAGAAACCTTAGATCATTGTCATGAACAGAGTCTTGAATTAAAAGAACTTAAGGAAAACTTTCTTGACATTGCTGAGGAAAACCAACTTCTAAAGGCCAAGCTAAAAATTTCAAGTCTAAAGTTATGGCAACTTCAGCTACAACTTCAGACACGACAAATGCTGAGAAAGAAGCTCTTGAGTCTAAAGTTTAGCTAATGAGGCTATAATCTCAGAGTTAAAGCTTAACATTAAGCATCTTCAAGCCAAAGTTATAGCTAATGAAGCTTTAACTTTAGAATTGAAGAAAGTCAATGAGCTTTTACAATCTGAAGCTAAGGCAAAGAAAGTTGCCATCATTGATCTCACGAAAGAAAACTCTTTTCTTTCTCAGCAATTGAAAGATATAAAGGCTGAATTCTCGCAAGCCAAAAATCAACATAATGAGGAGAAATTATCTTGAACAAACGTTTTAACAATTTTCGTGAAAACTTTAAAAAGAACAATCCCTCCAAAGACTCGAATGTAGACCATTCGCTATGTGAAAAAGAAATTAAGTCTTTGAAGGAATTGCTCCTACATGCAAGAAAAGTTCTTGATAAATGGGAAGGAAGTCAGAAAGTCTTAAACTTCATTACCGAACAGTCTAACAACAACATGAAGATGGGTCTAGGACATGAATGTTATAGCCAAAGAGACCATGATATGTGCAAATCCACTCCTTGACATATTTTCTGATTAGCTCCTTGACATATTTTTGTTGGTGAATCTTAATTCCTTCCTTAGTTTGTTGAATTTGCAATCCTAAGAAGAATTTCAATTCTCCCATCATGCTCATTCCAAATTATGTGGTCATTAGATTTGAAAAGTACTTGCACAATTTATTGTTAGTAGAACCAAAAATAAGATCGCCTACATAAATTTGAGCAACAAGTAAATCAGTACCCTCGGATTTTAAAAATAGGGTTTTGTCGACATATCCTCTTTTAAAATTGTTTTGAAGTAAAAATTTAGATAATATGTCGTACCAGGCCCTAGGCGCTTGTTTCAAATGATATAAGGCTTTATCGAGTTTAAAAACATGGTTTGGAAATTTGCTATTTAAAAATCCGGGAGGTTGTTCAAGAAAAACCTTTTCTTCCAGATAACCGTTAAGAAATGCAGTTTTAACGTCCATTTGGTATAGTTTCATTCCTTTATGAGTTGCGAAGGCGATAAGCAAGCGAATAGCTTCAAGTCTTGCTACTGGTGCAAGGGTGTCGTAATAATCAATTCCTTCCTGTTGATTATAACCTTGAACGACCAATCGAGCCTTGTTACGAACTATAACTTCTGAGTCATCCAATTTATTTCTGAATACCCATCGAGTACTGTAACAACAAATTTTGTATTGCAATAAAACTGTAACACAAAACCGAGAAACAAATGAGTTTATATTAATATCAGAAAGTTATGTATACAACCTTTATTTATCCTCTGATTCTACAACGTTACTAAAGGAACGAGTCTTCGATTTTCAAGGCTCGCTTGCTTGACTTTAGCTTCTTGAGAGGGTCGCGTTGACTTGAATCTCTCTTAGATGCTTGAATTTGATTTGAATTTCTTGCGTAGACGGCACGAATTTGTGGTGCTTGTTGACTACTTGCGAAGGAGATTTGTAGAGAGAATTTGAGAGCTTTTGATGTCTCTTTTCTCTTCACTTTGACAAATGAGTTTTTCTCTTGCAAAAGTGATTTTTCTCTTCTCCTTGGAATGGTGGAGAAGTCTTCTTTTTATAGAGATCAGATTTCTCCCTTGGTTAATGGACTTGAAGACTTGGACTTTCTTCATGAGCTTGACTTCTTCGGCCCAATTGACTCTTTGTGGGGTTGACTTCTCAATTGGGCTCAATTGAATCTTTTGTGAGCTTGTCTTCTCATTGGGCCCAATTGACCACTTTCTTTGCTTTAGGACCCAAATAACCCAATTTGCAATATGGGTCGATCCGGATTTCATTGAGCGGGACAAATATAATTAAATTAAGCTAAAATTTGATATTAACTTAAAATAATTTATTCTCGGCACTTTAATAAAATTTTCGTGCCTACAAATTGCCCCCTCGGGACCTTGTCACGTACACCATTTAGGGTGTGTTGACGTGGTGAGGTCTCGATCTTTTTTTTGTTTTACTTGGAAGTCCACGACTACCTTTACTTATCGTAGGAGTAGTCATGTAATTTTTATCTTGTCCCCTTTTGTCATGACTGGGAAGTCCACAAGCGTTTAGCTTGTTAAAAGAGCGACGATGTAATTTTTTGTTTGACTTGAAAGTCGATGAGTACTTAACTTGTCGTAAGAGTACCCGTGTGATTTTGCTTGCCCCCTTTACTTGTCTTGGAAGTCCATGAGCGTTTAGCTTGTTTATCAAAATAGCCATGTAAAATCGTATTTAGAATATGATTAGTAATCTTAGGATTTGTGTTGTTAATGATGGTTGTTGTTAGTTGATAATTGATATGAGAATTGATGATTTGTGATGATAGATGATATTTGTGTTATGCCTTAGTGAAATTATGAAATTCGTGTGACTCGTACCTGCCAGACCAGGACACTGGCAGCGTTGCCTGGCGCTGGCGGCGTTTCTTGCTGCCAGTTTCCCAAAGTCGACTTCAGTTTTCCTTCACTGACCCCTTTTCGTAAAATGATCATATCTCCTTTGTTACTTGCTTGTTTTGGGCTTGTGACATACCGTTGAAACCGTAAGAGGATAAGCTATCACCGCCACTTGGAATTTATGCATTTGGATGTCTAGAACTCTAGTTATGACTGTTTGAAGTGGACCCTTGTTTTAGTTGGTTTCCAAACACGTTGTTTTGGAGAGGGGATTTATGTTTCTTATTCATTATACTTCCTAAACTTGTTCTAATGCTTATGTATCATGTATTGTTTCATTTTTATTAAATTTATATAATTCCCTATTCTCATGTTGGTGACGGTTTTTGATATGTACCCCTTTGAGTGTTTTACAAATGCTACGATTTGAGCACTAATTTTCTATGTGCTTTGTACTCTTATTCCCTTGGCTACCTCCACGTTCGTAAGGCTGGAATGTCGGAACGGAGAGTGTATCCTTACTACTTAATTGCATGTGTTAGTGGGCATATGGCGACGTTGTTGGGAGGCAAACGCTTTGCGTTGATCGACCCGGCCGTCAAATGTTGTATACTTGCGAGGTGGTGTCAACTGCATGTAGCGTACCACTTGTTGTGAGGCTTTTGCTCTTTTCCGCCTCTTTCGTGAATGTCGACCGAATTTGGGGTACTCGGCGTCTATGATTGACAGAGTCTTGGATGCGAAATGTTTATCGCATGTCGAACCGGAAAATGTGATTTCGCGAGTCTGGCCAGATTTAGACTAGGACCGGATATTTATATCGTCGTTCTACCGGAGGAAATTAGTCTACATATACGAAATGAATTGAATCGTGTATGCGTTCAGGGAAATGTCTTATCCCGTGGATGCCTTTTAATCATACTTGCTATGTACACAGTGCTAGTGCGTGGCATTTACCGTGAGAGAGGTCGTCAATGTATTTGTATGTTTGAATGGATGATTACATGATTGATTATTCGTGATCATTGGATGACTTGGCATGGTTTGTTTGTCGAGTCTCAATCTTATCAAACTTATGCCGCTAACGGTGAGATGCAAGCCCTAGTGAGTGTATATGGTTGCCTAAGAGTGTCTTCCCCGAGTCTATTTATAACCTGATGTGTACAGTTCATATGTCGAGTTCTATCTTATCAAGTGTATGCCACTAACGGTGAGATGCAAGCCCTAGTGAGTGTATAGTTGCCTAAGGGTGTCTTCCCCGAGTCTTTCTATAATATGATGGTTACGGCTTTGTACTTCATATGCTCTTATCTTTATATATTGAATTGCCTATTTATCCTTCTCGTACTTCACATGTATATTTATATATGTATGCTCTTACTTTTGTATTTCCGTTTATGTACGTTTAATGTGATATGGCTGGGAGAACCCGGAGTTACTCCCCACTGATTGTGGCGTTCATGTTTTTCATGGATGAACAGGTTCCTTGATTGGATGGCTTTTTGCTTGTGGTATATTGGGTTCGAGTGTGAGCTAGCGGGCGTTGGTCTGGATGAGTCACCTCTAGACGTTGTTTAGCTAGTTGCTAATAACTTTGATATTGGATAATATTTTGAGAGACTACGTCTCTTTGTAGTATATTATATTTTAGTTTGTAATTATTTGACATTCCTCGTATATTCTATTTGCATGTAAAAAGTTTCAAAAACATCGTATTTTCCGCTATATAAATCACATGCTGGTTATGTTTTATTTCCGCATTCGCGAGGGTTGTCACATGGCTCGTTTGGACTTCTCATCAAGTGGCGCACTTGTCTCGTCGAGCGCATAAGGATTTCAAGCCTCTCCGGGTTCGTTCAGTTCGGTTTTCTTTCAAGATTTGAAGCAAGCAACATGTCCTGGTTAGCACTGGATTATTTGAGACACCCCGGAGATCGATACCTGGACATGGACCACTAGGATACTTTAAATCACCGCAAGTTGGCGCATTTCACTTATCAGTTATCACATCGTAAGCTCGATATGGCGAACGCACGAAGACTTGAAGGTACTCCAAGTTGGATCATTTCGACTCTCTTCGGGGTTGTTATGCATTGTACCCGACTTGTCGACCGCGAGGAGCTTCGAGAGAGCCAAGTTAGATTGCTTCAATGTTCTTTCAATCATGATGCAATGCATTGGACCCGTTGATTGCATGAGGATTACAAGCTGCTCTCCGTGTCACATGACTAGGCTACTTCGTCACAACGCCCGCAAGACGGATTTTACGAGGATCCTTCAAGAATGTCTATTTCTCTATGGAGGACGGAGTGCGATGCCCGATTTGAAGTAAGACTTCGAGGATCTGGAGATCTCGAAGCATAGAGACGGAATGCGATGCCCGATTTGAAGTAAAACGGAGTGCGATGCCCGATTTGAAGTAAGACTTCGAGGATCTGGAGATCTTGAAGAGCATGATCGATATTCATTGGGTCAGTTGACACTTTTATGAACAAGTAGAGGATCACTTTCAGCTAGAACTACTTCATCATGGTCTACATTTCGTTTTGAAGAAAGAAGAAGCATTTGGAGATATGGAAGATACGAGGACATATTATTTTCCTCTTGAGGCAAAATCCGTCATTGATCAAGACTGTCCACATCCTTACAGACTCATTGATTTGAAGTTTATTTAGCCATGCACAGTTTAAGCTCTTGCGGGCCAGGATCGATTTTGGAAGATTTGGATCTTTTTGGTGTGGCTGCACTTGAACAAAGTATTTGCTCAAACTGCCTACGTACTCGCGAAGTTGACAATGTTGACAACCTGCAAGATCAAGCCAACGTAGTTCGTTGAAAGGTTTTTTTTTGTTTTTGTTTGGAGGTGTGGTTGCACCTAATTAATGACTTACTCAGGTTGCCTACGTACTCATAAAGCACCAAAGTAGCACCTTACAAGATCAAGCCTACGTAGTTCAGAGAAGTTTTTGTTTAGTGTTTATTTTTTTTATTTTGGGTATGCAGTTTAGGCTCTTGCTTAGGAGTTTGGGTATGCAGTTTTAGCTCTTGCTTAGGAGCTTGTGTTCAATGCTTCAGGAGTAGTAGCGCTTCAAGAATTTTCCATTGATTGGTCCAACGCGAACGCCGTCCTTATCAACAATCTTATAAGCTCCATTGGTGTATACTTCCTGCACGACGTATGGCCCATCCCACTTAGAAGTGAACTTGCCTCGAGGCTTGTGAGAAGTAATGACTGGCCTTCTAACCGCGAGCACCAAGTCACCTAATTGAAAAGATCGAGGGCGCACCTTTTTGTTGAATGCGCGTGACAAACGTGCTTGGTAACATTGTAGCTTCTGCTGAGCTTGCAACCTTTTTTCATCAAGAGCCTCCAATTTAGCGAGGCACAGCTTATCATTGTCATCATTTGTAAGTTCTTCTTGAATAGCGACTCGCAAAGATGAAATTTGGATCTCCAAGGGCAACACAGCTTCAACTCCATACACTAACGCATACGCGGTCGCTTGAGTAGGTGTCTTATATGTAGTCCGGTATGCCCACAAAATTTCACCAATTCGTTCATGCCAGTCACGCCTTGACTTCGCCACCACTTTTCTCAGCAAGTTACAAAGTGTCTTGTTAAAAGCTTTAGCTAAACCATTTGCAGGGGCATTGTACATGGAAGACTTATATTGCTTGAACTTGAACTTCTCACGCAGGGCAGTCATCAACTTGTTGAAGAACGGCTTGCCATTATCAGTTATGATGCGATGTGGCACACCATATCGATATATGATTTGAGTGCGAAAGAAATCAACAACAGTTTCTTTTTTGACCTCACGCACAGTGATAGCTTGTGCTCACTTTGAGAAGTAATCTGTTGCAGCTAGAATGTATTCGTGCCCGTTTGATGCTTTAGGAGTTATAGGTGATATACGATTATTTTAGATCGTTTCCCCTCTTTATTCTCTTATGTTTTAGCGTAATTAGCTTAGTTTAGTGTCGGTTTTATCGTATTTTGGCCCTCATCCCGTGTACTCTCATATTATTTAATTCCGTCCCAAATTATAGGAAATATGTCAAGGCAAGGACGAGACGGGATGAGAATCGAGAAACCGTCGCAAAACAAGCAAAGAAAAGCAAAGAAAGAAAAGAAAAGAAAGAAAAGAAGAAAGGGGAAGGACGGGTGCCAGCCGGGTGGTGCCACCGGCAGCCTGCCCACCGGCTTGGCCACCCAAACCCACCAAGAAAAAGAAGAAAAAAGAGGAAGAGGAGCATACCACCTCCAGCCGGTCGGACCAATAGGCAGCCGGCCGGACCGACTGGGCCACGTACAAAGAGAAGAAAGACGGAGGCTTGGCAGCCACCTCCAGCCGGTCAGGGCCACAGGCAGCCGGCCAGACCTGCTGAGGCGGCAATTGAAGAGAGGAAGAGAAGAAATACGGAGGAAGAAGCAGAGGTGGCCAGCCGGGTGGTGCCACTGACAGCCGGTCCGGCCGGCTGGGCCCATTTTGTCCGCAAGTTCTATTTTTGTTTTTCCTTCCTTCTTTTGACCCACTAATCCTACCAACCTATAAATACCCCCATCCTAATTCAACCTAGACACACAACCCTAGACAAGAACCCTAGTAATTAAATAGAAATACCTCTCTAATTAGTACTTTAATCTCTCTTAATTAGTTATAATTACTCAATTTCCTAGTTAGTTATTGTTAGATTTAGTCTTTCTCCTAGTTACTAGTGAAGATTTGGGTTGTAATTTGGAGACAAGGGGAGACTCTTATTTGATTATTAATCCAAGTTTCAATCTTTCTTACAAGTTTGGTACAATTTCTCATGTTTATTTCATTAATTGTCTTCTAATTACTTGTTCTTATTTATTTACTTAGTTTTCATGTTGAATATGTCTTCCCTTGCTTGTTTCATATTAAAGTATCCATCTTTAATGCCTTCCTTCATTAGTATGAGTGAGTAGTGTTAGACTAGGGGAAGATGGGGGATTTAATGTGAGTTTATGGGTTGATTATGGTAATTGGGCATAAAGATTAAGTCTTTTGGTAGTCTACTTGTTTTGTGCACACAAGGTGTTTGTTGGAATGCATGAATGAGTAATTTGAGTCTTTCTCATGTTTTATTGCTTGTTTGAGCGAGAGCTTAGACTTGTATTATTGTTGTGTGTGTGTTGGATGTTTAGGGGGAGGTTAGGGCGAGAACCCGATCGAACCTTAGACTAGGGCTCGTCTCGCATCGAGAGTTGGAGGCTTGCCCTTTAATCCGTCTTGCACCGAGAGGTGGAGACATGCCTAGACTGTCTTTAGACTAGTCCTAACCCCCACCATAATTGACCTATACTTGCATTAATGAACCCATCCACCCTAGTTCCTTTTAATTATTGTTTTACATCGCATCTCTGCCTTCTTGCTAGTCTAGTTTATCTTTAATCCTCTTCAACTTGCTAATCGCTAGAACTAAACTAGAATTCGATTAAACCACCTTAGAACCATAATCACCGTCTCTTGGGATCAACCTCCTTACCCTACTACATTAATTAGTTTGGTATTGAGCATTACAAGTATTTGTTTGATTCGGGGGAGGGCGACTAACCCTATATCAAAATGGCGCCGTTGCCGGGGACGACGATATTGGATAAGATAGTTTAATTGATTTTAGGCTTATTTCACTTTTGTTTGTTTGATTTTCCTTTTTGTCCTAGTGCATCTATTTGCATTAGGACTATTTGATCTTTGTTTGAGTGCATGAGTAGGTGTTTCATCGGACCTCTTTTCCCGCTTGATCGAGAGATTGAGAAGACTTTCCGGGCAAGAAGAAGACAAGCACTTGCTTCTTTAAGAAGATCTCCACCCATCCTTACCCCCATAAATACTCCACCTCCCACAATTAAGACTTCAACCTCACAAACACCACCTCCCACCTTACCACCCCTCATCATACCCACAAACTTTCCAATAAACACACCACCCATTAATTCACCCACTTCCTCACAAAATTCCAACAACACCCTTTCACCCACAATACCAAATTTTTCACTTACACCAAACTCACCAACAAACAACCCTTTCGTACAAGAAATGGCGGACCAACCCATGGGCTATTACAATAGGCGGGACCCTAATCGGTCTTGCTCGGCCATTAACTACGGAGCTATTGCTCCCAACACTTTTGAACTCCGTCATCATGTCATCTCATTCATTCAACAAGACATCTTTCATGGGTTGAAGAATGAGGATGCTCATGAGCACTTGGTAGGTTTTAAGGAGAAGGTGGGAACAATCAAGAGGAATGGGATCACCGAAGACCAAATCTTGCTCATGTTATTTCCCTTCTCCTTGAAGGACAATGCAAAGAAATGGTTGAATTCCCATGAACCGGGAACTTTCACCATTTGGGCTAGTCTCTCAAAAGCCTTCATCACCAAATTCTACTCCCCCTCAAAAACCGCAAGAATAAGACATGAAATCCAAACTTTTAAGCAAAAAGACTATGAGACATTGAGTGAAGCTTGGGAGAGGTTTAGAGATCTTCTAACCTCTTGCCCTCACCATGGTATCCCGAAATGGTTGACTACTCAAATCGTCTTTCAAACTCTAGAGCAAAGATTCCGAGACATGATAGTGGCGGCCTCCGGGGGAAATTTCGATAAGATGAACAACGCCGAAATCACGGAGATGATTCAAAACATCTCCGAGATGGAGAATAGCTATGGTTCGAGAGAGAGCGAGGGTAAGAGTGAAGGGCCTAGTAGGCTTGAGTTGGAGACAAAACTCAAGTTGGATGAGCTATCCAAGAAGTTTGATAATTTGGGGTTGGAAAGAGGCAAGGGTCAAATCCATAATATCCAAGGGGAGAGGCCTAACCATGCTAGGGTCTACTACCTTGAGCAACCAAGGTCTCCTCCAAGGACCTATTCTCAACAACCTATTTGTGACACATGTGGTGGTGTCGGCCACACATATGACTTGTGCCCATCCTTTCCAAAAGATGACCATGTTCAACAAGATTGCTATTCTTTGCAAGATCAACCAAGGTATTCCTATCAACGCCATGAAACCTTCTACCGGGCTTTTCCCAATCAAGACCCGAGGATTTCTTATGAGGGTCAACCCTTGGACCCCAAATATCAAGCTCTTCAATACCAACCACCTCCTAAACCCGACCATTCAAGGTCCTACAACAACAACAACCAAGGCCAAAATTCCGACTCTAGGAGATTTTCACAACAAAACAACCAATCCTATGTCCCCCCTCCATTTAGAGACCAAAGAAACAACAACAACCGAAATCAACACAACAATCATAATCCTCAAAATTTCCAATAACCACCCCCCTCAAATGAACAATCCAACTCTTCCATTGAACAAATTTTGAAGGGTATGGAGAATAGGGCTATGCAACGTGAGGCAAATACGGAACAAATGATCAAACTCTTGAGATCCGACATTTCTAATGTTCAAGCTCAACAAAGAAACTTTGATTCCTACTTAGCCAACCAAGAACCCATTACCGTTCAAAAAGGGGAACATGTTCTACCAATCCAAGGCTCCCACCCTAAGGATGGCCCACCACATCACCAACAATTACATGCTATCACTTTGGTGGGTGAGAACAAGTTGAAAAATCCTCAAAAACCCATGAGTTCCAATGAAAAAAAACGTTGAAGGGTAAGATGGTGGAAGACCATTACCCTAGTGAAGATGAAATCATCCAACCTCCTCCAAATGTGACCCAAGATTACACACCTCCTTCACCTTTTCCCAACCGGCCCAAGGTCGTGACTAAAGAGAAGAAATTTGCGAAGTTTGTGGGAATGCTAAAGAAGCTTGAAGCCTCATCACCTTTCACCAAGGTGGCGAGCCATATACCACTCTACACCAAATTTCTTAAGGAGGTGTTGACAAAAAAAAGGAGCATAACCAGTGATGGAATAGTAGCCTTAACCGAGGAATATAGTGAGCTGTTGCTTAACCATAAGCCGAAGAAGTTACAAGTGTTGGAGTAGGTGTCCTCCACAATAGTGCGCCACATAATGAATCTTATTAAGGAATATAATTGGGATATTTATTGACTATATATATGATTAGTCAGTTGATTAACGTAAATCAATAACGGTTGGCTGACTAGAGTTTGACGTTATTGTCGTATGACGGCGGTGATCAACTGATCCCTTTCGGTCACACCTAAAGAATGAAATCCAAATAATAACTAATTATTTGTATACGATACAGTTAATTAGTACATTACATATATTCGATATGTACGAGAGTTAATTGTTAGAAATTGAGTTAAGAACTCAAATTCGATTAAGTTTATTTTTCAATTATGCGACAATTGACTAATAAATTTATATCTTATTTTAATACGATTAAATAAGATTTAACTTAGTAATTAATCGTTAAATTACTAAATTAGTTGAGGTTTTGAGATAGAGGTAATTAGTTAATTATATTTACAAGGAGTTGTAAAAGAAATTAACTAAGCATTGTGGGACCCATTATATATTGATATAATGGTAAAATATTACTTAAAATGTTAAGTACATATTATTTATTTAATTGAGTCATATAATTGTTATATGATCAAATTAACACTTAATTATACAAGATAATTAACCATATGATCAATAAGTATTTGTGAGACAAATATCAAAAAATCAAAATGGACCAAACTAAGCCATGTTGGCCGGTTATGGTATAGTTACAATGGTGATGATTGTTGCTCTTGTTTACACTCTTTAGTTACTAATTGAAAGTGACTTAACAAGTAGAATACAATCATCATTTATACTACAACACTCCACTCTAATGCATGTGATCAAATTGAACAAAATAATAGTCATTTTTGGACTAAATGGTCCGGCCATTTTGGCTATATAATGAACAAATGTTGTTCATTATTTTACTACTTCATTTTGTGCAATTTGTTTACTTCTCTCTAAAATCCTTCCTCTCACTAAAAACTCTCATATACTAATATTTCCTAAGTATTACTAGTGTAGTAATATAGTCTAATATTAGTAGTATATTATCTATCTTATTATCTAGTTAATAATAAGGGTAGATTATTTGGGTTAATCTTGGTGCAACTTAGAGGAGATCTTCTACTTTGGAGATTGTTGGTGTTCATCCATATTTGTAGCTCAAGAACAACAAGAAGGAGTTCTTGTTGTGCCCTTATATTTTCCATATCAATGTGAGGAAGTTTCTTCTCTTATATAAATGTCTTTATATTTGCATGCATGTTACATAGATCATTAAATACTAAATTAACAAGTAATTTAGAAACTAATTAGAGGAGTCTAATTAAGATCTATGGACTTTCATGTGGTATCAGAGCTAGCTTGTAGCATGCATGTTCATTTTGGACATTTTTATTAAAGTTATAAGATAACTAATAAATCAAAGATTTTGAGTTAAAATACGATTCTGACGAAAATATTTGGTGCATGTATACCTACTGACCTCAAAATATTTGTGGTCAAATTTCGTGATTTTAGGGATTAATTTGCTATTTATTTTGATTTTTTGGCGTTTAAACCGAGTTAACATGCCTTTTTATGAGTTAAAAGTTAACTAAAAATAGTTGCATGTTGATTATGGCCATGAAATTTTAATATGATCTCACATGCATTTCTTACATATTGTATGTAAAATTTCGTGAATTTTACTTATGTATTGCATGTTCATTGATTTTTATACGATAAAAGTCGATAATATGAGATTATAATGTTCATAAAATTGAAACGTCTATTTCTGGTCTTGAAATTTTTTTGTACATTTAACATTCTGATGTTGATACTCTTGGTGAAATTTCATAATTTGTTTCACTGTTTTACTATATCTAATGTTTTTATTTGATAAAACCATTAAATACAAAGCTATTTGTTCATAAAATTAATTTAAATTTTTTGAGCAAATGTTTTTTTATTTTTATAGTTCCTGGAATTGTTCCAGAATGTAAAAAATTTTTTGTTTCAAATTTTATGATGTTTATATTTTATTTTGGTTTTATTTCATAATTGTTATGATTAAACCGTAATATTTAGCAAATGAAATCAAATCGATCTAACTAATGACCGACAAAATTAGTAGTGACTAATTTTGAGTTCTAAATCAGTTTAGTTAATTAGTTTGAATTTAAATGAGATTTAAAAGTTGATAGTGATTTTTAATGGTTAAAAATCAATAAATCCCGGAAAAATCGAGCTACAATGAGCATGAATCGAACTTAGGACGATTTTGGCATGATTTTTGCAGCAATTTATTTTATTTATGTTTGAATGAATGAATGTCATTCATTTTATAATTTATGCAAAGTTTGTACCTAGTATGGCCTAGTTATTTTTAAATCGTTATTACCCGTAATATAAGGGAATAACGGTTTGGTTGTAATTTTATTGCGATCTCGTATCGCCGGTTTGTATAATTTTAATAATTTCATTTCATAGAATAAATGTATAATAGGAATTTGTATATTTGTATATTTGTAATTATTTTTATGAAGACTGGTGACTCCCTCAAGACGGTGCCATTTTGGAAGGTGTTCCAAGTGAAGAGGCAAGGGACCAACGAGTTGGTTTCCGAATTTGTAACTATCTAGTTAATTTTGATTAGCTAGGTGGCCATACTAGGATTTTATTGTTGCTTTGTTGCTTGCTTTTTTCCGCTCATGCCAAAATCGTCACACATGCATTTAATTTATCGTTATTGTCAATTCAACGTTATTCACAATTCACCGACTTAGTTCACTTATAGGAATAAATAACTAAATTGACAAGATCCCTCACATATTTAAAAATTGAGATTAGCCTTACCAATTAATAACACCTATGAATCCCGTGTTCATTAGGGCTACCACGCTCGTGGGTCCCTTTTTACCTCGGGTAAGTAGGGTGATGCGATCACAAGCCAAAATTGGATTGGACTCAACGAGATAAGCGTTATCTTGGACTAGGAGATGGATTTAGGTGAAATCCGTCAACCCAAGTCAAGTAATGACTCACCATTTCTAGATAAAAGTAGCATGCGATGACTATTTTTTATTTAAAGATGGGTCTTGGAATCATTTATATAATTTAGTGAGAGGTCATTATATGAATGCTAAACTTGTTAAAATGTTTTTCAAGTAAATTAACATTGAATGTTTATATATTTCTTTTTGTTGTAGTTAACCCTATTTCGCATAATGTCGACATCATCAACGTTGCAACTTTGGTAAGGACTCTGGTTGAGATCCGTCATGGACAAGTGTGTCCTAAGGATGACGGAAGTAACTCTTCGTTGAATGGAGTCAACGATCAGAGCGCCGCGTTATCCGATAACTGCTTCGCTACTGGTCCAGAGCCCCCCACCGAACCCGCCCCCACCGAACCCGCGCCTAGATCGTCCGCTGTGGTTCGGGCCGAATATGACCTTTATTTAAAGGTTGCTAATGACGTCAAGAATGTCTTGATTTGGTCAATCTCACCCAAACTCAAACTCCAATTGATCTCTCTCAATGCATATGCGATATTCCCGAGGATCACTTCGATGTTTTCGCAAGCCCCTCAAATTCTCCAATATGAGGCGATTACGAAATTCTTTGACACTAAGCTTCAAAGGGGCCAAAAAGTTGGCCCACACATGCTCAAAATGGTTGAGCACGCGGACACCTTAGAGCGTCTAGGGTGCAAAATTCCGAAGAATTTGGTGTGGGTAATCCTTTCCTTCACTCTCCACCTAAGTTCACCAATTTAGGGTGAACATAACATAATGGGCATGGCAAGAGTTTCCATAACCCGCCATGCACTCCTCACCCAAGCGGAGAGGGCATGAGGATAGTGGGAGTGAACCCAAGGATGTTCTTTCCATGAAAATGAAGAACATGAACCTTGGGGTAAGGAAGGACACGGGAAAGGGTAAGACTCTTTTCAAGAAATCCGGCAAGGGAAAGGCAAAGGTCTTTTATAAGGCCAAACCCAAAGTCAACAAACACGCGGAGGCGGATTGCTATTATTGTAATGGCAAAGGGCATTGGAAACGCAATTGCCCCAATTACTTGAAAGATAAGAAAGACGGTTGTGTGACAACGTCAGGTAAAATTCTTTCATCACTCTATATGATAGATATTAACTTTGCTAGTACCTCTTCTTGGGTATTTTATACCGGTTGTGGTTCTCACCTTTGTAATCATGTACAGGGGCTGAGGGACGT
>JAIUZE010009551.1:0-40806 GCA_022085475.1 Heliosperma pusillum | reverse complement strand
AGTGCTCAATGATCCTACATTGACCACGAGAACAAAGCGGTTGTGACTCGTGATGCTGTCTTTCAATAAAATACGATTATTTCTTGATAAGACAGAGTGGGAGAAAATGTTTCAAGAGCCACAAACTGAGCATATGGTCCGGAAAAGGTTTTCCTCATTGCTTGTTCAGTAGTTGTTTCTTCGGAACCTAGGAGGTCAGGTGGAATTTTATCACTCCTTAATAGCGATGAATTCTAATCTGTGACTTATAAAAGACTGTTTCTAGTCCTAACTTCTTGCTATGGCTTAGAGTCATGTGATTCGTAATGGACTCCATGCATGATGGTCAGGTATGTGACCTGGTAAATTTTATTTGAAGAAGTACGACCTCTTGAATGTAAATTGATTTTTAAGATCGAAATTTGCATGGATGAACATTAAAATGTTTCAAAAGATAAATTGGTAGGCAAAGAGTTTTGCACCAACCTTATTTCTTCGATCCATTCGAATATACTTAGCGATTACAGTATATCATAATAGTACGATGTCAACTGGATCTCAAGAACCACCTTCTTGAATACGATTCTAGAAGAGGTAGTATATTTTATATTCACCTGTGGGTTCGTAGATCCTAATTATCCTAAGTTAATTTGCAAGCTTAAGAGTACGTCTTAAGTAAGCACTAAAGAGTTAGAATTGGTGTGTCAATCATGTCATAAAATATTTCTCGATATCTCGAGGAATTATGTTTATACATGAAGTTTAGTGGGAGTAATATGGTTTTCATCAGTCTTATATGTGGAGACATATTGATCATTTTAAATGATGGAAGATTTTGGGAAGTAGAATACATCTTTTAGATATCTGGATTTGTGGAGATAAATCTAAAAGGATATTAGCGTTGAGTCAAAATTCTTATATTGATAAGATCTTTGACTAGTTCAAGGAAGTTGAACACATGATAATTGATTCCTTTTTGCTTCCGCTGCGGGATCAATTATATACGCTGTGATGTATACTAAATGCGACATTTAGCATGCTTTGAGCATGACAAGTCGTTTGCAATCAAATCCAAGTGAGAGTCACTTGATAGCCATAAAGAACATCCTTAGTACTTGCGAAGGACTAAAAGATATGTTCCATGTGTTTGGAGTTTAAAATGAGTTGCGTGTAAGGGTTACACAGACTTCAGTTTCCAAACTGATCAAAATGATTTGAAATCACGAGTTGGCTGTGTTTTATAGAAGATTTATCTGTTGGAAGAGTTCCAAGCAGAAAAGACAATTGGAAAGGTTCCAAGTAGGAATGACATTTTCAAATATAAATGTCATGTATCCGCTGGAATTGTTCCAGGCAGTTTATCATTGCGGATTTCACAACGGAAATAGAGTACATTGCATCATATGATGATGCATATGAAAGGAGCTTGGATTCGACAGTATTGGAGGGACTAGAAGTAGTTCCTATAGTTGTATATCCTATCCCATGATACTGGTAAAACAGTGGGAGCTACCTTTAGGCCAAGAGTCCTAAGTATAGATTCAAACCTAGACACGTACTCAGAAAGTTTTATGTAATATGAGATTACGTAGACAAAGAGAAATAGCAATCAGAACGATGGGAAAGATGCAAGTATTGCTAATCCATTAGCCATGCTTTTTGCAGGCTGAACATGATAGTCATGTCATTTCAATGGGGATTGAAATATGTACCTGAATTGCTAAAGATTATAAGATATGAAATTATTGATAGCGTATCAATTTTTCCAAATATTTGATAATAGCATTCATTGTTAGAGTTTCATTAAAAAACTCCATTATTTAGTTTGACTAAATTTTAATACTTTGTTTATCCGAATTGGTTGAAAGAAAGGTTGAACCCAATTCAAGTGAACAGGATGAACTTAGTATTTTGTCCCTAGTCACTCATTCAGTGACGTCTCGAAGTGACTCGATGGTAAGTCGATCGGATGGTTGGTTAACACCATGGGTCATGGAGATGACGGGTCGTGTACATAGATAGATGTGGAGGACACTATGCGGGCAGTGACCATAATAGACCGCTACCTTATCAAAATGTTTGAAGCCTGGTCGTGGCGGGGATTTCTATTTTATTCCTATGAGTCGATTCTTTAGACTGGCGACCATTTACCTGAGTCGGTGTATTTTTCGATTGACTTTGGTTTTTGTCCTAGGTCGTGCCGTGAAAGGAGGCTGATGGACATCTTCTGCGTCATGGTGATCTGCATCATACAGTGTAAGATGGGTCAACAGAAATTGTCCACCCACGTTGGATATTAACATCTTCGGGCCACTTGAGGATTAGTAACTGGAAATGCGTGGCCACGCTCGGAAGAGATCTCTGGTAGATTTTCCGGTCAGACAGTTACTCTCCCAGATCGAGAAAACCACTCTATTTATAATTTTCAATCGCAAGTGCGACCTGTAAGACACCTTGCGATGAGTGGGAGGATGTGACGCAAAAGAGACAAGAGAATCGGTAGCACACAACTTGTCGAGACAAGTGGGAGATATTGTTGGAGTAGGAGTCCTCCACAATAGTGTTGCTACATGCACAACTTGTATCGGACAAGTGGGAGATTGTTGGAGTAAGTGTCCTCCACAATAGTGCATTTATATAATAAATCTCATTTGAAATATACGTGGCATGATTAGTATATTTTGATACTCCACGTCAGTTGATTAACGTAAATCGGTAACGCTCGGCTGACTAGAGTTTGAAGTTATTGTCGTATGACGGCGGTGATCAACTGATCCCTTTAGGTCACACCTATAGGATGAGACCCAAATAGAATACTAATTATTTGTATACAATACAGTTTAATTAGGGCATTACATATATTTGATATGTACGTTTAGTTACGAGAGTTGTTTATTGGAAATTGAGTTAGGAACTCTTTCCACTTAAGTTTAATAGTCAATTATACGATAACTAACTGAATAAATTTTACGTCTTATTTTAATACGATTAAATAAGATTTAATTTAGTGATTAATCGTTAATTTATTAAATTAGTTGAGGTTATGCATATATTTTGAGGTAGAGGTAATTAGTTAATGATATTTACAAAGAGTTGTAAAATAAATTAACTGGGCATTGTGGGACCCATTATATATTGATATAATGGTAAAATATTACTTAAAAGTTAAGTATATATTATTTATTAATTTGAGTCATATAATTGTTATATGATCAAATTAACACTTAATTATACAAGATAATTAAACATATGATTATAAGTATTTATGGGACAAATATCAAAAAATCAAAATGGACCATATAACACCAGTTGGGGCCGGATTATTTGAGTGGAGATCAATGATGATTGTTCTCATCTAATCCTACACTCCACCTTATGTTATGACACCATGATCATTACATTTACCACCAACACTCAAGTCATTTGCATGGGAATAAAAAAATGAGCAAAATAAGAGCCACAAAGGCCTTGACCATCCGGCCAAATAGGGCTACATAAGGGAACAAGAGTTGTTCTCATTTGGACAACTTCATTTTTGCTTATTTTTCACTTCTCTTTCAAAACAACTTCATTTTTGCTTATTTTTCACTTCTCTTTCAAAACTCAACTTCTGTCTAAACTCTTTTATACTCTAATATTCTCTACATATTACTAGTGTAGTAATACAATAATATTAGTAGTATTTTGTCTTACTTATTATCTAGTTAATAATAAGGTAAGATTATTTGGGTTTAATCTTGGGTGCAACAAGAAGGAGACCTTCTACTTTGGAGGTTGTTTTATGGAGGATCATCCATTAATTTCATGCTCAAGAACAATAAGAAGGAGTTCTTATTGTGCCCATATTGAACCGAAAAATCCCAATGTAAGGATGTTTTGGTTTTATCTTTTCTTTTATGCTTTTATATTTGCAAGCATGATAACTAGATCCTAAATCATTAACTTAATGTAATTTAATGAACTAATTAGAGGAGTCTAATTAGAGGTCTAGGACTTTCAATCCTAGCATGTGAGCTTAGACTATGCCGGTTGAACATGTAATTTAGCAATTAATTATGTCGAATAGGATTTAAGATTGATTGGCATATGAGAACAAAATTAAATAAATCATACAATGATTAAATAGAACTATAAAAGAAATATTACAATTGATGACAACGAATACGGATCTATGTCGGAAATATGTTTAAAAGACTAATTGAAATAAAGATAAAAATTAATGAAACTAAACGAATCAGATTAGCAGCGATAATATGAATAATAGTCAATTTATTTCATAATTAAACTACGTTAAAGCGAACCAGGAAGTTCAGAAGTAGAAACCATCCCGGAACAAGCGCAACCGGAGGTGCGTCATCTGGAAGAGGCGCATCACTCTGTGCGTCTGTTCCTGAGTTGGGTTCTGGCTGTGAAGCCAGAATCGCGAATAGTTAGTGTTCGTTGGTGGTTTATGGTTTATTAATGATCTATAAGTCGAATTTAAGTGATTTATGTTTTATTAATTACACTAGTTATATCAAAGACGAATCTAGAGATTAAAATAGACGAATCTAACCTCTAAAGACACAATTTGATAGATGACAAAAACCCACTAATATCGATTATTAGGGATTTTAAGTCAGAAACTAAACAATATTTAATAATAAAACTAAAAGAAATAATGAAAGATTAAAGAAAAGGATTTGAAACGATTTTGACATAAATCCGACACAAACCTTACATTAGATAAAATAAAGTACAATAAAAAAGGATTAAACACCCTAAGACTTACATGTTGACGAAACGAGATATGAACTAAAGTTATCGATTTAGCGACAGCTCGACTCGAATGTAAAGAAAGTGCCCTCGCAAGAGGAACGATCGATTAATTAAGTTGATTAAAATTGATTATTATTGAGTTGGTCAAATTGGTAGCTCAAATGCAATAACGTGACAGGTACCCAATAGGATCTGAGCTTACGTGGTCGATTGATCAAGCACCTAGTTGTCAAAGTTCTTAGAGCAAGGTCTAGAATACGAAGAGAGAGAAAAGATGGGGCGGAACACTCGCGTGCCTTGAAAGTGTGCACGAACCTCTCCTCAAAAAGGGAAAGATCTGAAGAGTTATGGAATAACTCGAACACGGAAAGAAACCTAGAAAATATTCTGGAAACAGGAAAACAGAGCTAAGGAGGCGTAGCAGACACTGCGACCCTTGGAAGAGGTGCAGCTTCTGCTGTGTCATTTCCCAAGCAGTTTCCTACTTTGAAAGAAAGATTTACGTGTTTCTTTATGGGAATTGCGGTAGATTTCGAATTCTTTTTTAAATAGAATATGAATATACTTTACCGAGAAAGGATAAGTTTTGAAATATTAAAATATCTGGAACATTCCTAAGCGTTCAGACACGGTTTTAAAAGACGGTTTATAGAAAATGAAGCGGGTTTTGACCCGGACTCCAATTTGACTCTTATGGCTGTCAAAACGACCGTATCGGTACGTAGATAACGACGAAGGGGTAGACACAACTGTTTGAGCTATTGCTTGACGATAAACTTACGAATTATCACAAATCGTTTTGCTTACCAAACATGCGGCTCAATCATCACTAGGTGGTTGGCGGAAGGTGTAGATTCGAGGTATCTACAACGGTCACGCGAGGAAGTGGTGGTTCCGGAAGAGGCTAGCTATGAAGGAGTATTTCAATGACAATGAAGAGGAGACTATAACGTAGGGAGAGTTCAAGGCTGAATTGAGGACATAGTTTGTTCCTGAGCATGTGGGAGGGAAGGTGAGGGCTGAGTTCGACTCATTCCGGATTACTGAGGAGATTACCATGACAGATTATTACAACAACTTCATAGAGTTGTCAAGCTATGCCATTGATATGTAGTGGAGTTTGAAGGCCTTATCCGACCTGTTTCTGAAGGTATTGGTCTTTAGTTCATGAACAAGCTACTTGTGGGAGTAGGTCATGACCTTAAAGAAGCTTATGAAAAGGCTGGGCAGGCGGAGCGGTTGACGAAGATGACGAAGGAGGCTAAGGATGCTAAGGATGCTATGGATAACAAGAGGAAGGTAACTAGTGATGGTGGAGATAACTCTACCTACAAGAAGGGTAACTTCTCTCAGACCAGGTCTTACTCTGGTGCTGGTAGCTATATAGTGGGACAACACTATGGAGGGAGCGATAGGTGTGACAACCCTCGCGAATGCGGAAATATAAAACATACAAGCATGTGAATTATATAGCGGAAATAGGTAGTTTTTAAAAACTTTTATACATGCAAGTTAAATAAAACGAGGAGTGTCAAAATATTACAAACTAAATAAAAATACCACAAGAGACGTATCTCTCAAAGTGTTAACAAAAGACAAGTAATTAAGCAACTAGCTAACAACGCTAGAGGTGTTTCATCCAGGGACAACGCCCGCTAGCTCACACCCGAACCCAAAATAGCATAAGCAAAAAGCCATCCATGCAAGCAACCTGTTCATTCATGAAAAACATGAACGCCACAATCAGTGGGGAGTAACTCCGGGTTCTCCCAGCCATATCACCTTTAACGTACATATAAGGAAATACAAAAGTATAGCATGCATATATAAATATACATGTGAGTTACGATAAGAAAAGATAGGCAATACAAGATATAATTATAAGATCACATGGAAATCAAATCCGAAGCCATCATGTTATTCAAAGACTCGGGGAAGACACTCTTAGGCAATCGAATACGCTCACTAGGGCTTGCATCTCACCGTTAGCGGTATAAGATTGATAAGATTGAGACTCGACAGACAAACCAGTCAAGTCATGCGATGATCACAATAAATCCAACACATTATCATCCATTCACGAACCAAGACAATGACGGTGCCCAATCATGCAATGACCATGAACAAGATCATGAAATCACGCATTCAAGAACGACACAAGACGACTCTCTCACGGTAAATGAAACGCACTAGCATCGTGTACATGGCAAGTATGATTAAAAGGCATCCACGGGATAAAGCGTTTCCCTGAACTCATACACGATGCTACATTTCGTATATGTAGACTAATTTCCTCCTGGTAGGAACGATAATTAAACGGCTCCTAATCTAAACCTGGCCAGATTCTCGGAATCACATTTTCCGATTCGACATGCGATAAAGCGTTTCGCATCCAAGACTCGGGCTTATAAAATATATGCCGAGTACCCCAAATTCGGTAGCTCAATTCACGAAAGAGGCGGAAAAACAGCTCAAGCCTCATAACATGCGGTACGCCACATGCAAATAACACCACCTCGCAAGTACACAACATTTGACGGCCGGGTCGATCAACGCATAGCGTTCAACTCCCAACAACGTCGTCGTATGCCCACTACACATGCAATTAAGCAGTAGGATACCTCTCCGTTCCGACATTCCAGCCTTACGAACGGGAAGGTAGCCAAAGGAATGAGAATACCAAGCACAAGACAAAATAGTGCTCAAACCGACTCATTTGTAAAACCCGACTCAAAGTGGAAACATATCGAAAACCGTCACCAAACATGTGATACATGCGAAAGAGATATCATATATTCAAAACATGAATATTATAAGACTCTACGTAAAATTATACGATAAACCGATCATGTGAACTAATATAAATTACGAGTTTTAGAAGTTGAAGGAAAAATGTACAGCCGTGTTCCATGCCGGGCTGGAGACCGGCGGCCGGTGGGCCGGCTCAGAACACAGGCAAAAACTCAAAAACAGAGGAAAGGGGTCTGGGCCGGTCAGTCGACCGGCGGCCGGTCGACCGGCTCAGACAATCATACCCAATTCACAACTTCAACACTGATGTGTTCCAGGCCGGTGGAGGGACCGGCGGCCGGTGGGCCGGCCTGGAGCACCACTTCATACAAATTCTCAATTTCCAAAGGGGCTTCTGATGTGTTCCCAGCCGGTGGTCAGACCGGCGGCCGGTCGACCGGCTGGGATCACTTCTTCACCCGAGAGCTTCCAAAGCTCAACCAATTCATTTCCAAATCATTTCAATTCTCATATATACTTCAAATAATCATCAACCATCAATATAATTCATCAACATTCATCATATAACATCATTTACTAATCATAGCATGGTTTCTAATCTTCCTAATCGTAATCTAATACGATTTTCTAGCATATAAACATGTAAAACACGTAAGTGATACCGAGTAACCCTTCACCGTTACCTTTTAGCGTCTCTAATGATCGTCAAGCTCCTCTTCTATAAGGAAATAGTCTTTGTCGGGATCTCGGAGGTCGCCACCTACAATTAGATCGTAAAAAGATGAATAAAGTTCATCTTGAGAAAGACGGAAAGTTTGAAAAGCGAGAAAGACGATGATTTTAACATCTACGCGGATAGAGGAAGGTACGGTAGTAAGAATAAGATAAACTTACGTAAATTCTATCGAGCAACGAAGAAGTTATGCGAATTATGAAATCGAAATCAAAGAGGGAAATTGATTTCTTAAGGAAGAAGAAAACTAGGTTTGATTTTGTGTTTAATGAGATTTTAGGTTAAGGAGGGAGTGTGGTGTGAGTTGTGTAGAGAAAAAGTCAAACACGATTTCCAAAGTCCAGAAAGTCAAACTAGACTGAAGACGACTTTTTCATGAAATCTCGCAGAAATTCCAAATACGAACTCGGAAATTCTAAATTCGACTCGGAACTTAAAATTATAATTTAAAACTTAAAATTATTGAAAAAGTTTCGTAAAATATTTCTACTAGAAAAATAGGGTACATTTCCGGGTGTTACAAATACTTCTTCCTCTAAATATCCGTTAACAAACGCGGTCTTAACGTCCATTTGAAATAATTTAAGTCCTTTGTGAGCTACAAATGCTATTAACAATCTAATAGTTTCAAGTCGAGCTACGAAAGCGAAGGTTTAATCGTAGTCAATCCCTTCTTGTTGATTGTATCCTTGAACAACCAATCTTGCTTTATTTTGTACAATAATTCCCGTATCATCCAGCTTATTTATAAACACCCATCTAGTTCCAATAACTAATCGATCCTTTGGTCTACGAACTAAGTGCCAAACTTTGTTCCTCTCAAATTCTTGTAATTCGTCTTGCATGGCAACGATCCAGCTGATTCAGTGAGAGCTTCCTTGATGTTCTTTGGTTCAATGGTAGAAAGGAAGGAATAAAAGGAACAAAAGTTGTTCAGCGATCTTTGTGTTTGAACACCCTTTCTTAAGCTATTAATGATAGAATCCATTGGATGCCAATCTTTATATTTCCACTTGGTAGAAGTCTCACGCACTTCTTCATCAGAGTTTGAGTATAACTCTGGATTCAGGTTATAGGCGAATCAGGTATAACTCTGGATTCACTACTCTGATTTGAATTCAAGGTTATAGCTTCATCAACTATAACTTTGGTACTAAATCCCTTGTTTTGAGTGGAAGTTATAGTATCATGAACTATAACTTCAGCTCTCTTTCCATTATTATTTGAAGGAGTCTCAGACTCATCATTTGTGCCTTCGATCTCCTTTTCTTCTTCATCCAACTCTGGAGGATCATCTTTAGACAATTGAAAATCAGGTTCATTTTCATCTTCCTCATCTTCCTCATCATCCTGTATAGGCTTATCAAAAGAATCATTTTCATCAAATATAACGTGAGCACTTTCTTTGATGCATAATGTTCATTTGTTAAAGACTTTATAAGCCTTACTATGACCAGGATAACAAATAAAAATAGCCTCATCACTCCTAGGATCAAATTTGCTTAACCTATTTTTGCCATTGTTATGAACAAAGCATTTTCTCCCAAAGCACCGCAAGTGGGATATGTAAGGTTTTCGACCTCTTAGGAGTTAATAAGGGGTTTTTTTAAAAATGGGTCTGATCATTGCACAATTATTAATATAGCACGAAGTGCTAATGGCCTCTGCCCAAAAGTTACGAGGTAGACCACGACATAAAAGCATTGTTCAAGTTCTATCCTTTAGGGTTCTATTCATATGTTCAACGACACTATTTTGTTTTGGTGTTCGTGGTGCAGAAAATTTGTGTCCTACAACATTAAGCCTACAATATTCTATAAAAGCTTGATTATCAAATTCGGTGCCATGATCCGTACTAATTGAAACAAGATTAGACTTATATTTGTTTTGAACGACTTTCATAAGACAATCAAACTCATCGAAAGTCTTATCTTTAAAGTGCAAGAATATAGGCCAAACATACCTCGAATAGTCATCAACTAGAACGAAGACATACCTGGATCCGCCTCTACTTCTTGCCCTCAATGGGCCACAAAGATCCATATGTACAGGTTCTAGGGCATGATTCGTGCTCACTACTCTTTTAGATTTGAAATATGATCTCACATGCTTGCATCGAGCACAAGTGTCACACATCTTCTCTTGATCAAACTTGATTTTAGGTAAGCCTTCATCCTAATCCTATATTTTGAGCTTATTTAAGATAGGGGAGCTAATATGACCAAATCTCTTGTGCCATAGACAAGGATCATCAAATGTTACTTTCACTCATGTAAAAGATTTAGTAGGAACATCATTCAAGACAATCATGTATACATTCCGTTTACGATCTCTTTCAAGTATAATTTTACTAGTACCTTCAATTAAGATGCGACAAATATCTGAATGAAAAATAACTTTGTTACCTTTGTCACATAATTGAGATATACTGAGTAGGTTATGCTTGAGGCCATTTGCCAGATAGACATCACTAATTGAATGAGAGAAAGATATATCAATTTTACCAACACCAATAACTTTACCTTTATTGTTATCTCCAAAAGTGACCTTACCTCCATCAAAAGGTTCACGTGAAAGAAATAGATTCTTCTTTCCGGTCATGTGCCTTGAGCAGCCACTATCAAGGTACCATAAGTTATTTTCTTTCAACACCACCTGCGGGACAAGCTAAATACATTTTTTATGTACCCAAGCAAGGTTGGGTCCTTTAGTGTTAGTTACCCTAAATATCATGTCTTATCTAACCCAAACTTGTCTTATGGTTTTCCTTTTAGGGTTTGGTCTACTAGGAGGTGTCTTTGTTTTTTTGGTGTTGTCTAGGTTCCTATGATTGTTGCTTATTGGGTTGATGCCTTTCGCAGGAAAGTTATGTTTCTTCTTATAAACAAAAATCATATTGTAGAACAAACGATGTTCATTATTTCTGACTTCTTCTGCGAGGGGTTCAGGATTAGGACGCACGTCCTCTTCCTCTTGTATGTTACATGCTCTGCCAAAGTTCATGTTTTTATATAGGTCTTTCGTGTGTTTAACACAGTCTTCAATGAGATGACCCATCTGACCAGAATAATTACAAATAACGTACTCATGCAAATTAACATATTTTTTTTTTTTTTTTTTTTTTTTTTTCTGAAATCACGTTCTGAAGGAGTAGATTTTCATTTAGAGTGATCCCTACGGCTGTAACATTCATGACCTAATCCCATTTTTACATTATTGTCAGATTGCTCAGTTAAGAAATTTAACACAGTTGTGCTACTTTCTCATTTAACAGTCAGTGGGGAGTAACTCTGGGTTCTCCCAGCCATATCACAAATAACATACTTAAACGGTAATAGACAAGTAGAAGCATATATATATATATATATATATATATATATATATATATATATATATATACACACATGTGAATTACGAGAAGGAAAAAAAGGCATTCCAATATATAAAGATATAGGCGCATGAAGTACAAAACTGTAAGTATCAGATTATAGACAAACTCGGGGAAGACACCCTTAGACAACTATATACTCACTAGGGCTTGCATCTCACCGTTAGCGGCATATACTTGATAAGATAGAGACTCGACATATAAACCACGTCAATCATCTATTTCATGCAAGAGTCCAACTTAATGTTCACGTATAATTCAACTTACAAACAACCATCCAATCATACGAATATGACAACATAATCTCTCACGGTTAATGGCACGCACTAGCATCATGTACAATAGAAATACAAGTCAATGGAAGCCCACAGGATAAGACGTTTCCCGGAACCGTATACGATAAGACGTTTTGTATACTCATGACCTAGACAAACAAGTTCACGGGATAAGACGTTTCCCGGAATCGTGTACGATAAGACGTTTCGTACACACAAGATTCTTATCTCTTGGTAGGACGACGATAATAATACGGTCCTAGTCTAAACCTGGCCAGACTCTGGGAAAAAGACATTTCCCGATTCGACATGTGGTATGAAGTTCCACATCCAAGACTCGATCATACAAAGACGTCGAGTACCCCAAATTCGGCTAAACCACACGAAAGAGGCGGAAAGAGATCTATAGTCAAAAGTCCAGCTAGTACGCTACATGCAATGACACCACCTCGCAAGGATACAACATTTGACGGTCCGGTCGATCAACGCATTGCGTTCACTTCCTAACAACGTCGTCATATCCCCACTAAACAAATGCACAACGGCATCATGGTTACACTTCACCGCTCCGACATTTAAGTCTAACGGTGATAAAGTATGACCGGGGAAATGAGAGTTTATAGCACTCAACAATTAGTGCTCAAATCATAGCACATGTAAAACCGACTCAAAGGGAGCTATATGAAAAACCGTCACAAAACATGAGATACAAGCGAATGGGATAACATATATTCTAAACAAGTATATTTAAAGTCATTACGTAAATTTATACGATAAACGAACCATACAAATTATTATAAACAAAGGTTTAAGAAAGAATAGGAATAGAACTCCAGCAGGGTGCCAGCCGGTCAGCTGGACCGGCCACCGGCTACCCGGCTGGCGCTTCATCAACAACCAAAAATCGTCCAAAATACAGCGAGATCCCAGCCGGTCAGGGGGACCGGCAGCCGGGCACCCGGCTGGGAACAACACAACATGAAAATACCAACTTCAGTTCTGCTGCGTCCCCAGCCGGTCGGCCGGCTGGGAACAACACTTACCCGAGAACAACTACACTTCACATTAATCTTCAAAAATCATTTATAACTATCATCAACTATCAACAATCATCAACAATTATCAACAAACAATAACCATCATCAACAAACACAATTTCTATGAATACTAATCCTATCCTAAATACGTTTACTAACATCCAAAAACACATTAAAACACGTATTGATATCGAGTAACCCTTCGCCGTTACCTTTTCGCGTCTTCAATCCTCGTCTAGGTCCTCCTCTACTAGGTAGTAATCCTTATCGGAGTCTTGAAGGTCTCTACCTATACAAAGACGACAAAAGATGAATATAATTCACCTTTGAGAAAGACGGAAAAATTAAAAATGAGAAAGACGGTAATTATATTACCGCACAAGGTAGAGGACGATGAGAGCGGAAGATTAAGATGAAAATAAGGAGATTTGAGTGAGTAATGAAAGAGTAGTGAAGAGCTTGAGTTTGATTGAAAATGGTGTTAGGGTTTTGGTGGTTTGTATGAGGAAGAAGAAGTAAGTGGAAAAAGAATGAGGGAGATAGGGTTTATAAGGGTGAGTGGAGAAATATGAGGGAAACAGCCCAAAAGCGCCTTAAGGCGTAACTCACACGGAATTTCGAGTAAATTCCGAATACGAACTCAGATTTGCTAAATTAGACACGGGAAACTAAGTTCTAGACTAAATCTAATATTACGCTGAAAAGTATCCGTATGATATTTTTAAAATACAAATAGGGTACATTTGCGGGTGTTACATAATTAATACTCAATTATGTCGAAATTGGGAGTTTAGGGAAAATTACATACGAAAGGAAAAGAAATAATACAATTACCATGAGTAAATGAGATTACAATGGATTATAAAAATTACAAAGGATTAAGAGACCTACGTCAGAAATATACTCAAAACGGAGATTTGAAGAAAAGGAAAATGTTTGAAAAACTAAAAGACAGATTATTAGCGATAATACGACTAATAGTTAATTAATTACATAATTAAAGCTGCGTTAAGGGGCAAACAGAAGTTCAAGGATAGAAGTCAACCCATAACAGGCCCAGTGTTGGACCTATTTTTATAGTTTTGATTATGACATGTGCTTACTTGATAATGTGCTTTAATTGATATATCATATGCATGTAATTGTGTGCTTTAGTCTTATCATAGCTAACAACAATTACAAGAAAGAAGATCAAAGTTATAGGAGCTTAAGGCATAACTTTGACAAGTTCTGTGAGACAAAGTTATAGGAGCTTGAGGTATAACTTCAGATGTTCCTATGAAAAGTTATAGCTACCTTGGTTATAACTTTAAAGAAACAATTCAAACAAGATCTACCTCAAATAACACAAGACTCAAGATGGAGGGTGTTTGTGATCAAGATGAAGAGATGATCCGTATACTGAAAATCGTTGTGAAGAATAGATAGTATAGGTCGTCATTCTGTAACTATTCCATTAGAGTGATTTTAAGTTTGTAAAGTTATGACTCACTTATAACTTTACATACTAAAGTTCAAAGTTATAGCTTTAACCTATAACTTTGGATGATAAAAGTTGATGCATGATTTTGGAAATAAATATTTTAAATGTTTTAAAAAAGAGAAAGAGTATTTTTATATTTATCAAAAGTTTTAATAGATGACGTATTTATGAGATTCTATTGGTTAGTAATACAACTTATGAGTTCTCATGCTACCTAGGGTTTCTAATATATTGTATCTCAATTTGTTGTTAACCTAATAAGCCCTCCTAGTGGTTGTGCCACCTAGGGTTTCGTGATACCTAAGGATTTGTGCCTCCTAGGGTTGCGTGCTCATAGGGTTCCGTGGTGATGAGGATTGCGACCACCATAGGCATGTTTCCTTGTTTACCTTAACCTAGGATTCTAATAATATCTTTAAAACAATATTTTTAGATATTAAAGATAAATATCTATCTAAAAAGATGAAGCAATAATATTTTAAGATACTGAAGATAAATATATTTCTTAAAAAGAAAGCTAGGGTTTTAGATTTTATATCTCCTATGCTTCTACTATAAATACTCCTTCTATCTCAATCATTGAACAACGACTTTTATACAATTGAGAGAATTTTATAAATTGATTTTAAAGCAAACTTTGAGCAAAATATTTATTATTTCTAATGTTTGTTTTTCGAAAAAGTCGTGCATCTTCTTTATCAATCGCTCACGTGAACACTACAAGAGAAAGCTCGTTTTGAATCCGTCACCAAACATGGTAATTCCGTCGCTAGAGACAGTTTTGCGACGGATAGTGTCCGTCGCCCATTTTCGTCGCAAACAGTAGTATTTGCGACGGACTAATCTGTCACAAGGTCTTTGCGACGGGATATCCGTCGCTAACATAAATAGCAACGGATTACAGGTGGCAGTCAAGTCAAAGAGGAAGTTAATTTTTGCGATGGAAATTCCGTCGCAAAATTTGACTGTCCCTTTGACTTGACTGCCACCTGTATAGCCAAGTCAAAGAGGAAGTCAACTTTTGCGACGGAATTTCCATCGCAAAAATTTACTTTCTATTTGACTTGGCTTTAAGTCAGTCAATTTTTGTGACGGAAATTCCGTCGCAAAAACGCCTGTATTTTCTAGGAAATGGCTTTTTCCTGCATCCCCTCTATACGCGTTAAAAGGACAAAAAACCTGCAAATAACAGAAGTTTTTTAGCAGTTACGCGTCCAACAAAGTTACTAATGTAACACAAAACCATGCATGAACAAAGTTTTGATTTTATATCATAAAAGTAAAGTCTTACAAATAAAAGGTTTTAAGTTCAAAATAGTTAACTAATCACTCAACCACACGGAGTGAATGGAGGGAAAGGGGTGAATCGGTGGGGCCTAGCATTATCCCCGCCATCATCATCAAAGTCGTCTCGACCCTGGTTAGAACCTCCAGGTCTGCAGCTGTGAGTAGAATTTCTTGCAACCTGACTCAAATACTCTTCTATAGCTGCAATCCTTCGAGCTTGCTCGTCGCGCTCTTGCCTAAGTGCTGCATTCTCCTTTGACAGATTAGTAGCTAAACATGGGGTGCACTGAGTCGGGGTTGAGGTAGCAACAAAGTGCCTATGATGGTCAAACAAATAATCCGCCGCTGGACCCAGTTTCCTCATAATAGATCTCATTATCGTCGATGTTTTCGACTCCTTGACTTTGAAGCTCTGACTTCTTTGACATGATCTTATTCTGCATCACAAACAAGCTCAGAATTAGTAATTGTCATTTAAATTAAATTGTTAATGTAATTAAATATATAAATGACAAACATAAATGACTTAACAAAATAATGCATAACTTACAAAGAGTTCAGCTGGTTTTTTTTATAACCATCCACGAAACTTGTGCTTCTTTGTCTTCTCTAAGACTTGCACGACATTTGGAATACTAGATGAATTTTTCTCGACCTACAATAATTTAAATACTTGTTAGTATAATATATATATATATATATATGTAAGTATGAAATTATAATTAGATAAATAAATAAAAAATGAAAGAAGATTTATATATACCATTTCGTCCATG
Source organism: Heliosperma pusillum (assembly GCA_022085475.1). Classification (NCBI taxonomy): domain Eukaryota; kingdom Viridiplantae; phylum Streptophyta; class Magnoliopsida; order Caryophyllales; family Caryophyllaceae; genus Heliosperma; species Heliosperma pusillum. The sequence goes on along the minus strand of JAIUZE010009551.1, from coordinate 24,339 downwards.
ATTCTCAAGGTGTTTTTTCTACTCATAATGTGAGTCGGCAACGCCTTTCCCTTCTCTTCACATCCCGACCTACGATTAGCCGAGGCTGATTGAGATCTCGCAACGAAAGAAGGATCTTTGACAGGCCTATTCTTAAGCTTTCTAAATAAGTCCAAAGGAATCCACTTCGGCCTGTGCTCCTCGTCTTTCTGCGAGGCTCGGTAGATCATATGACGTAAACGGGTCTTCATGGCGTATTCCCAAGCTTTCCTTACCATATCTGTATGGCAAGGATCGAAAGAAACCCTTTGCTGTCATGATTAAAAACATAAAGTTAGGAAAATATTAAATAAATAAACAAAAAAATAAAAAATCAATAACAAAGATAAATTGAGAAAAACAAATTTAAATAGATATAATTATAATATTTTAAATAATTATACCTCAAACCAGTTCCACCAAGATGACCGCAAATTATTTGGTGCCTCTCTCCAGTTTGGCGCATGCTCCTTGTACCCGTAGGTTATGGTCTCTGAAATCAGTTTAACCACATCTGAGTCACTGAACCTGAAATTAATTATCATAGTTAAATCCATTATATATAAATATTATGATATTTTAAATAATCATAATTATAATTAAACAATTAAAGTAAAAGTGAACTAGTCTTACCATAAACCTGTTTCCTCATCCGGATCGAGGCGGACTCTGCGAGTAGTAGCATCCACCTGTGTCGGTGGCACGTTCTCGTCATTAACTTGTTCATTCTCATCCTCATGCGCTCTGTTTTCTACATTACTACAACTACCTCTTTTTCGTCGTCCACCCGCCATATAGAGAAAAACTAAACTATTCAAAGTTGTCATGAATTAACAAACAAGTACAATTAAATGACAAGAAACTATATATTCTTATTAATGAATAATAAAAACAACTGTCAACAGCTGAAATGAAATTGTTTTGCAAACGCCCATACATTTAGAAAAAGTAGTTTCAACTAATATAAGAATTACAAATAATCTTATTCATCATCACTACTTGAATATTAGTTTTCGGAAATGTTGTATTTAAAAAGAGAGTCTATAAAATCTTCTTCTCCCATTACAAACTCCTGCCTTAATTTTTTATTACAATCCAATCTTTCATACATCCACGCTCGTTGTACTCTTTTCATTTCAAATCTACATACACGTTTATAATTATTATTATCGACTTAAATAAATATTCAAAACAATAACAACAAGAACTAAAAGTTTACTAATAGCAACAACAACAACAACAACAACAACAACAACAACAACAACAACAACAACAACAACAACAAAAACAACAACAACAACAACAACAACAACAACAACAACAACAACAACAACAACAACAACAACAACAACAACAACAACTACAACAACAACAACAACAACTCCAACAACAACAACAACAACAACAACAACAACAACAACAACAACATAAAACAACCTCCAACTACATCATAACATCACAAACAACCTCCAACAACAACAACAACAATAACAACAACATCAACAACAACAACAACAACATCAACATAAACAACAACAACAACATCAAAAACAACAACAACAACTATCTAACATCTTCAACCTGCAAAAAAAAAATATTTCGAGCTCATGGGTCCTTATCTCTCCAACCTAAACCCATCTTTGAATCTTTCATACCATTAGTAAATACTAATCATTTAATTAATTGTTATGAGACGAAAATTCGGCAGCAGTTCCCTACAGTTCTCCAAATACACAATGTTGAATGACTTGTCACTCGACATATGTATTAAGAGAACATTAAAGGAACTGTCAACCAAAATTAATCGTCAAATAACAATTAAAAAAATAATTAGTATTTACCACCTAAATGGCATGAAAGATTCAAAGACAGTCCCAAAACGGGGACTATTCAAGAAATACACCTAATGTGTAATTTTTGAACGGGTACTAAGTCTATCATATATGAACAACATTTCCTTAATAATTGTGCCAAAAGTAAAGGTAGACAAATGACCGGTCCAGAGGGAGTAATAATAATTATACTATATTAATAATTATAACAATTCAAAGGTGGGAGGGAAATATGGGGTGGGGGCGGCAATGGGAGGGGGTGGCGGCGACAGGGAAGGGGTGGCGGCGGCAGGGCACGGCGGCGCCGGCAGGGAGGGAAAGAGAAGAAAGAAGGGAAAGGGGAAAAGGAGGAAAGAGGAGGGGGGGGGGGCGACGGGTCCGGCCAGGGGAGGGGGTGGGTGGCACCGACAAGGGGATGGGGTGGTGGCGCCGGCAAGGGGAGGGGGTGCTAGATCTGAAAAACCAATTTAAGAAGAGGGAGAGAGAGAGAGAAAGAGGGGCGTACCAATTGAAGGATCCGGTGGTGTAGGTGGTGGCTCCAGTGGTCTTGGGTTAGGGTGGCGCCGGTGGGGTCTTGGGTAGGGTTGACGAAGGGAAAATAATTGGGGGTTTTGTAAAAGGAAACACGGGGAAAGAGAAAAGGCTATTCGGATATCCAAAAAACTTGCGACGGAATTTCCGTCGCAATACAAAATATTAAAATAGCCTTGCGACGGAAATTCCGTCGCATAACAACTTGCCACCTGGCTTTCCAGTGATGAGTTTTCAGTCAGTTATTTGCTTTTGCGACGGAAATTCCGTCGCAAGTTCCGTCGCTAATATCTAGTTTGCGACGGAATTTCCGTCGCAGCAGTTCCCGCCATGTAAAATTTTTAGGCGCCATGGCTGGAAACTCTGCTACGGAAAGTCTGTCGCAACTCCGTCGCAGGTTTCTATTTCCGTCGCAAGATCCGTCGCAAAGGTTTTTTAGCTACGGAATTTATGTTCGTCGCAAATATTCCGTCGCTAATGAAATCCTTTTTTGTAGTGGAAATACGTTATTGGATAATAGTACATCACATAATATTATTTATTCTTTATCGAGAACCCTTGTGAGTTATATTGTACTTCCTTATTAACGTAAGATAGTATAGAGTATTTAGCGATACTCACCACGAGTTATAATCATAGTTGATTATACGAGTGGGTTGATAATTTTTGTAATCCGGAGAAAGGTACTAAAGATTATTAATCGAGAATAGTGGACGTAGGCTTCGACTTGTGAAATTGAACCACTTCAAAAATCACTTGTGTCTCTCTCTCTCCTTTTCGTTATTTCGTTAATTGCATTTACTTTGATTAATTAATTAGTTGATTTTAATCTATAGAATCAAATAATTAATTACATATCGTATAAATCGAAAAGGTGGGGCTAGTTTTTAATACTCCATTCACCCCCCTTCTTTCGTATTCGATCAATAGACTCTACAATTGGTATCAGAGGCTCATGCTCTTGATTGCCTTAGATCAAAGAGTCTGATCCGTTTTTTTCTTTTTATTTATTTATTTTCCGCTGCATTTATTTTTTATTTTAATGGATTCCAAACACTTAAAGTGTCCCGTATTCAATGGGAAGAGCTATAGTTTATGGAAAAATATGATGACCCATTACATAGAGGGTAACGACTGTGAGTGTTGGCTAATCATTAAGAATGACCCTAATAAGATCATGCTTGGATCTATTATTGGCACTTGGCACTTCCACCGAAAAGAAAGAAGATGACTATGTTGAGGCAGATTATAAAAAAGCTGAGAAAATTTCAAAAGCTATCAGTCTGTTGCAAAACGGCATGATTTCTACTGAGTTTGACCGTTTCTCATCTAGCTCAACTGCAAAGGAAATATGGGATGGTCTAGAGTTAGCCTATGAGGGAGCAACTTTGTCAAAAAGCAACGTATTGCATTGTTAATGCGAAAATACAAATTGTTCTCTATGGAGCAAAATGAATCGCTTGATAGCATGTCCACTCGCTTCTCTAGTATCATCAATGAATTGAAAAATCTTGGAAAAACTTTTGACTCCGAGGAAATTGCTAAAAAGATCCTTAGAATTCTATCTAGACGATGGAGACCTAAGGTGACGGTAATTGAGGAATGTATAGATCTATCTAACCTATCTTATCAAGACCTACTCGGAACCTTAATAGCTCACGAGATTACTCTAGATAAGGATGAGGCAAACGATAGCAAAAGTAAGAAAGTGGCTTTACAAGCTGAGTCTAGTGAAAAACAAGATTCGAATCTTGAATATGAAACAGTGTTATTTGCTAGGCGTTTTAAGAAAAAATTCTTTAACCAAAAACAAGGAAAAACATTTAACAATAACACTAACAAATCTTATAAGAAGCCAATCGAGTCAAAAGGGTCTCTCTCAAGTCGTGGTTGCTTCAAGTTTGGTGACAATGATCATATGATTAAGGTATGTCCTACCTGGAAGAAAATCAAAGACAAAAATCAATAAGACAAAACCAAGAAGGAATTCAAGCAAGTCATCTCTGAATCTGAATTGCCAACAAGGCACATCTCAGATTCACTCTCATTGTCATGATGGCTTATTGCTGGGGAGACCTTGACATAGAAGACGACGATTCAGAGGAAGAAGAAGTTGCCAACCTATGTTTGACCAACGTTAGTATTGACCTAATTTATGACAGGGACAATGAGAGTGAATTTGAGATGTGGCTTGTCGGCAATTCAGATTCAGAATCAGATTCAGAAGATGATGAAGAGGTTAGTCATCTTGAACTTAAAAAGAAAGTTAAGAAATTGTCTAAGAAGACTTTAATTAATATTTTGAAGAAACCCTAGATCATTGTCATGAACAGAGTCTTGAATTAAAAGATCTTAATGAAAAAATTCTTGACATTGCTGAGGAAAACCAACTTCTGAAGGCCAAAGCTAAAAAGCTCAAATCTAAAGTTATGGGTACTTCAGCTACAACTTCTAACATGAAAAATGTTGAGAAAGAAGCTCTTGAGTCTAAAGTTATAGCTAATGAAGCTATAATCTCAGAGTTAAAGTTGCTATCATTGATCACAAGAAATCTGAAGCTAAGGCAAAGGAAGTTGCTATCATTGATCACAAGAAAGAAAACTCTTTTCTTTCTCAGCAATTGAAAGATATAGAGGTTGAATTCTCCCAAGCCAATGATCAACATAATGAGGAGTAATTTATCTTGAACAAACGTTTTAATGATTTTCGTGAAAATTTTAAAAAGAACAATCCCTCCAAAGACTCGAATATAGACCATTCGATATGTGAAAAAGAAATTCAGCCTTTCAAGGAATTGTTCCTACATGCACGAAAAGTTCATGATAAATGGGAAGGAAATCAGAAAGTCTTAAACTTCCTTACCGAACAGACTAACAATAACATAAAGATGGGTCTAGGACATGAATGCTATAGTCGAAGAGACCATGATAAGTGCAAACCCACTCCTACTGACCGTGATTTCAGAAGAAGGAAATATGTCAATCTTTCAGAATATCTGATTTGCAATTATTGTGGTCACAATGGTCATGTTAAAGAGAATTGCGTTAAATATGTCAACGGCAACAAAAATCAAACTGATTTTGTTAAAGAACATGACGTGTCTAGTATTGATGTGTCTGAACCTGAACCTGAACGTAAAAAATTTGGAAACAATGAATTCAGATGGTTTTATGACATTGCTTTCGATTACACATCTAAACCTTCAACATCTAAAGTGAATGTGAATCTAAAGCAGTCATTCATACGTAGTGTGCGTGACGATAATAGAAAACCTATAACGTACTGTAATAAACCTAGAAAACCCTATGTTAAGACCAAAAGAATTGTAAAACAGGTATGGGCTAGGAAGGATCATATATACATAGTCACTAACCACAAAGGATCCAACTTAGCATGGTTGTTCAAGACATATGACCTGAAATAAGAATCTTTTTCTTTCACTAGAGCCCTTCGACGGTGGCAAGGTCACTTTTGGAGACAATAAGAAGAGCAAGATAATCGGTGTAGGTAAGATTGGTATATCCCCTTCACATGCTATTAATAATGTCTATGTGGTAGATGGTCTTAAACATAACTTGCTAAGTATCTCTCAATTATGTGACAAAGGCAATAAAGTAGTTTTTTATTCAAATGTTTGTCGCATCATAATTGAAGGTACTAGTAATGTTTTTCTAGAAGGTCTACGTAAAAGGAACGTGTATATGATTGATTTAAACAAAGTTACTACAAGTTCCTTTACGTGCATGAAAGCTACTGTAGATGATTCATGCTTGTGGCACAAGAGGTTTGCACACATTAGTCCAACAATTTTAAAGAAACTCAAATTGTGGGATTTAGTAGAGGGTTTACCCTCAATCAAATTCGAACAAGAAAAAATGTGTGACTCATGTGCCCGATGCAAACAAGTTAGATCTTCTTTCAAACCAAAACGAGTAGTAAGTACCGAACGTCCACTTGAGTTGGTACACATGGACTTGTGTGGACCTATGAAAGTTAGAAGCCGTGGTGGATCAAGGTACGTCTTCATCCAAGTCGACGACTACTCAAGGTATGTATGACCTATCTTTCTATTTACTAAAGATGAAACTTTCGAAGAGTTTGTAGTACTAATGAAGCTTGCCCAAAACAAGTATGATAAGAAGTTAGTTTCCATTCGTACGGATCATGGCACCGAATTTGATAATCAAGCTTTTATAGAATATTGTAGGGAGAATGGTGTAGGACATAACTTTTATGCACCACGTGCCCCATAACAAAACGGTGTGGTTGAACGTATGAATAGAAAGCTAGAGGACATGGCTCGCACTATGATTTTGTGTAGTGGCCTTCCTTAGAAATTTTTGGCCGATGCCATTAGTACTGCATGCTATGTGCACAATAGAGCTATGATTAGACCAATTCTCAAAAAGACTCCCAATGAACTTTTAAGAAGGATAAAACCCAATATAGCTCATCTTCGTTGCTTCGGTAGTAAATGTTTTGTCCATAACAATGGAAAAAGTAATTTAAGCAAATTTGATCCACGAAGTGACGAAGCTGTGTTTGTGGGTTACTCTAATCATAGTAAAGCCTTTAAAGTTTTTAATAAAAGAACCTTGTGCATAGAATAAAGTGTTCATGTTGTATTTGAGGAAGATAATGTGCCTGAGCAAGTTGAACAGAATGAAGAAGAAGACATGAATGATCCCGACATAGGTTTCGACTTGTGAAACTGAACCATTTCAAAAATCACGTGTGTCTCTCTCTCCTTTTCGTTATTTCGTTACTTGCATTTACTTTGATTAATTAATTAGTTGATTTTTAATACTCAATTCATCCCCCCCCCCCCCCCTCTTTCGTATTCGATCAATAGACTGTACACGCAACAACAACTGTGTCCTCTGGAAGAGGCGCATAGCTTGTTGCGTCTGTTCTTGAGTTTAATTCTGGCTGTGAAGTCAGAATCACGAGTAGCGAATGTTGTTTTGTATATTTACAATGGATTATTGACCTATGACTCGAGTAGAAGTGGTTTAACATATTAATTACACTACAATTTATATGAACAATGAATCCAGATATTTGATATGAACAAATCGAACCTCTAAAACCCAAGTTGGATTCAAAGACGAAAACCCGCTAATATTGAATTATTAGGGATCTAAGTCAAGAACAAAACATTTTATGTGAAAGATAAATACGATTTAAAGTTTATAAACAAAGAAAATAAAAGAAGAAAGAGTTTACAGAAATCAGAGGACGAAGAAGAAGAGCAATAGCAGTGCAGCCTCTAGAAGAGGCGCGACAGATGCTGCGATCCTTCCAGAAGGCGCAGTTGCTGCTGCGATTCTTCCCAAAGTCACAATCACCGCTAAGAAGGTTTTATAAAAAGGCTTTGATTAAAATCGAATTTGAATTTATTTCTGACGTGAATCTTATATTAATTGAACGAATAATAAATAATACAAATAAAATATGGTATTTACATCCTCAGACATACATGTTTGATGAAACGAGATTAACTATGTTAACGTTTTAGCGATAGCTCGACTCGAATGTATGCAGAAAGTGCCCTCGTTAAAGGATTAAAAAATCGATTGATTAATTGATAGATTGATTGATTAATTGTGTAGTGATCAAATTGGTCGGTCATGCAAACGTGATGGGTACCCAGAAGGATCTGAGCTTACGTGGTCGATTGATCAACCACGTAGATGTCGAACAGCTTAGAGCAAGGTCTAGAATACAAAGAGAGAAGAGAAGGGCAGAACACTCGCGTGCCTAAAATTGAGAACGAAGCTCTCATTTTATAGGAGAAAATATGAACACAAACTTATCCGAAAACAGAGAAAAAAGGGTGGGGAAGGGGTGCATCAGGAGCTGCGATCCTTCGAAGGGACGAAGCACCTGCTGCGTTATTTCCCTTGAGGTTTCCTCCTGCGGAAGAAAGATTCCCACGTTTCTATTACGGAATTGTGGTAGATCTATACTTCCCTTTTAAAAAGATATAAGATATATTTTATTAAAAGATAGAATTTGAAATATTAATAAAATATCCAGAATATTCTAGAGCGTTCCAACTCGGAGTTTTAAAACGGTTTATAGAAAATGAAGCAGTTTTCGACCCAGACTCCAAATGAACTCTAAAAACTGTTAAAACAATTGTATCGGCGTGTAGATGACAACCCGGACTCCAAATGAACTCTAAGCACTTGACGATAAACTTAAGAATTGTCATAAATCGTTCTGCGTATCAAACATGCGGTCGAATCATCACTGAGTGGTTGGCGGAAGGTGGATAAACTAGGTATCTACACTTCTCTATTGAGAAGAGTTTATATCTTTGGATGAGTACATTAATCCTATTCTTTTTTCACATGGGCATTACCTTCGTATGCAAGTTAAAGACCATTCCATATTTCTTTGGACGTACTACAAGACGAGAGTCTATCAAACTCAGTACTTTTCATGCCGTTTTTTAATAACATCATGGCTTTCGAGTTTTTCTCTGCCTAACGGTAGTCAGCCTCAATATAGTGCATTTCGTCTTTCTCATAAGTCGTGCCGTTTTCAGATACGACTAAAATTTTATTAGAATCGTTTTGGATGATCTTCCAACATTCCTAATCATGTCCCTTAATATAGTGTGTCATCATGTTCTTTCAAAAACCATAGTTTTTCCCTTCAAATATGAGAGCTTGTAGGTGTTTGGATTCTATTTCACACGAGATAAAAAGATATAAAATAGGCAAAAAATAAAACAAATGGATCAGTCTCTATGATGTTAGGCAATCAAGAGCACGTGGCTCTGATACCAATTGAAGAGTCTATCGATCCCAAATACTCAAGAGGGGGGGGGGGGGTGAATTGAGTATAAATAAAGTATGCCTACTTTTTCGATTGTCCGTATAAGCGTGTAGTAGTAATATGTGATTTGAATTTATTGATTATATTCGACTCAACTAATTACTTGTAACGTGTATGGAAATAATAAAATACGTAAGCAAATAAAAAACACGAGACACAAGGATTTTTGAAGTGGTTCAGTTTCACACGTTGAAACCTACGTCCATGATTTCTCGAATAATAATTTTAGTACCTTCATACGGATTACAAAATTATCAACCCACTTGTACAACTAACTATAGTTGAAACTCAAGCTTGAGTACCGTTAAATACTTGATTCTTGAGTATCGCTAAATACTCGATTCTACCTTGCGTTAATAAGAAAGTGTTTTTTATTGTACTTAGTGTTCACACAATTGAACGTATAAGAAACAATTCTAGCACTATTATCCAATCACATATTTGTCAATAATAATCACGAGTATAGGCGGCTTTTCGAAATAAAGGGTTTTTGCAAAATAAATATTTTACTTGAAAAGATACAGCCCGTTTGCAAAAGAATAATTCTAGTATGAAAAGCCTAATTTTAAAATGCATGGGAAGCATGGGTATTTATAGTAGAGAGGCAAACTAGGTTTTTATTAGAAGCCCTAGCTCTAGCCGTGGCCTCCCTTGGATAACAAGGAAGATATTCTGTTAAATTCAAAACCCTAATAACCTATGTGCCTCCCTTGTGTAATAAGAAAGATATTAGGTTTACATCTTACTTAAACCCTAATTAAACATATGGCTAGCCAAAAGAGACACGTCTAATAAGCCTTACTCACGTGGAACCCTATTTTATTATTTGGCTTAGTAAGATAGATTAGGGTTTAGGTTTGAACATATATGAAACCCTAGATAGCATGACAACTCATAAGTTTTTTTACTAATCAATAGAGAAATCATAATAATATTCAAACTTAATAAATTTAAACCTTAATCTATTATAAATAATTTTCTTTAAAAAGATAATTTAAAACTATATGCAAAAACCGTTTTGAAAGAACAAAACAGCCGCCATATATTCGCAGCTCCAAAGCTATAGTAACTTCACCTATAACTTTGAGCTTGGTAGGTAAGGTTATAGTTAAAAAATTATAACTCTACTTTCCAAAATTACTATTGAAATTATCGTTATTGGACGACGACCTATACTATAAAATAATCCTTGAGATCTTTACTATGTTAATCATCACTTCATTCAAATCACGAGCTCTTCATCTTGAGCTCCACAAGTTTCTTTAAGACTTCGTTGTTGATCTTGAGCTTAATAGTCACCAAAGTTATAGTAGAAACACCCATAACTTTGCTTCAGCATTTCCAAAGTTATAGTATACTGACCTATAACTTTACTTCACCTTTGCTTCACAAATCATCAAGGTTATAGCTAAACTAGCTATAACTTCAGGTGCCAAACCATGCTTAATCTAACCAAGACTAAACAAACGATTACAAGCACAAGCATATATATTATACAAGCATACATGTCATTATCAAACATAATCATAAACTATATGGTTCAACACATGTCATCAACATATAGGCATATAATCACACAATCAGATTCTATCACTTTGGAATACACACATGAATCAGAATTGTTAACCATATAGCCATTACTCACCAAAGTGATGTTAAATTTCTCATACCTTTGTTTAGGTGCTTGTTTCAGACAATAAAGTGATTTGTTATGTTTACACCCTTTATTCTCTTGACCCTTAACCACAAAACCCTCAGGCTACGACATATAGATCTCTTCCCTTAGTTCACCATTCAAGAAAGCCGGTTGTACATCCATTTGATGTATAATAAGGTCAAGAATGGCAGCTACAGCGACAAGAGTTCTTATAGTCGATATTTTAGTCACAGGAGAATAAGTATCAAAATAATCAATATCTTTCTTTGGTGTAAAACCTATAACCAACAGTCTAGCTTTGAACCTTTCTATTGTAGCGCCAGGTCTCATTTTGTTTTTAATAATCCATTTACTACTAATGAGTTTACTAACTTTAGGTAAATCAGTCGATTCCCAAGTCTGATTAGACACAATAGAATCACGTTCACTTTTAATAGCATCTTTCCAAAAATTAGCATCAATTGATTTCATTGCCTCACTATACGTTTTTGGATCATCTTCTATTAAAAAGGCTGAAACAAATTCATCACTATCACAAATTAACAGTGTATCGATGTTCAGACAGAAAAGTTGTAACAAAATCATCACCAAAGTTTCTTGCACATCTAGGTCTCTTAGTTCTTCTAGGTTCAGCAGTATGATCAATAGAAGTGTTTCTACTAGCATGTGAAAATATATCAGTAGAGGCAATAGGTAAACTAGGAGATGATACAACATTCTTCTTTAATGGAAAAACATGCTAAAAAAATTCAGCATCTCTAGCCTCAGATATAGAACGATCATTGAAAGACATTAATCGATAAGAAGAAATATTTTGAGCATAACCAATAAATACACAATCATAGTTTCTCGGTCCAACGGTTGGTCTCCTAAAATCAGGTAAACCTACTTTAGCGAAACACCCCCACACCCTAACAAAGCTCCGGTTAGGAGGATAGCCCTTCCAAATCTCGTAGGGTGTCTTATCAATTTTCTTATTAGGTACATGTTTAAGAAAATGACAAGTTGTTGAAATAACTTCCCCCCACATATCGTCAGAAAGACAAGAACTTAAAAGCATAGCATTCATCATTTCTTTTAATGTTCTATTTTTTTTGTTCGGCTACACCATTCGACTGAGGTAAATAAGGTGGACTAGACTCATGAATTAATCAATTTTTTCGAACATAAATAGATTAAAAAATTAGACCCATACTCGCCTCCTCTATCAGACATTACCCTTTTGATTTTTCTGTCGAGTTGATTTTCGACTTCATTTTTAAACGTAATAAACGATTGTTTAGCTTTGTCTTTAGTCCTAAGCAAAAAGACTCTTGTTTACCTCGAGCAGTCGTTTATAAAGGTGATGTAGTAATGTTTACCGCCTCTACTAGTAGTGCTTTTAAATTCAGCTAGATCATAGTGAATCTGCACTGTAACGTACAAAGGCTTGCAGGAATGCTATTTGAGTTTAGGAAATTTAACTAAATAGCAAATGATGTCAACAATTAACTAAACTTTGCACAAACCTTCCTTAGGGTCTTAAAAAGGACTGTTTATAGTCTTGTGAGTTTAGGAGATGATTTACTATTTTTACTAAAATTAAAAACAAAAACAGACAGAAATGGAGGCTGTTTTAGAGAGAGTGATTTGAATTAAACTGGAACTCAAAGATATGACTTAGAGAACTTCCCCTACAGCATGGCACAAGAGAAAGGACTAAAAGACTAGATTTGAGACACGTTTAGAGTATTACAACAATGCACAAACACCCTAGACTTAGACTCAACATCAAGCAAGTTAGTCACAGCAAAGCACAGACTTAACTTGACTCACAAAGCAAGACACTGATCTGACACCTTAGAGGTGTATCAGGCTTGGCTCAAACTACAGCACTTAGCACAAGTTTAAAAGATTTCAGAAGTTTCTCAAGGTTAATTCATTCATTAAAATCTGCTAAAACATTACATAAGAACCTCCTTATATAGGGAGGCTGATACAATGTGAGCTCTTGGATGTAAAGTCCATCCAAGGGTCAGCTTTGGACTTGAACTACTACAACAAATAGCTAATTAAGGGCCTCACAAGAGGACAAGTTTAACAACTAGATAGTACAGACACAAAGACACAAAACAAACTGATGCAAAAAGTGATAAAGCAAGTTTTGGAGTTTTCCTGAAATGGAAAACTGTTGTTCTTGTTGTCTTGTTGCTTGCTCTGGGTGTTTTGCTGCTGCTTGGGACTCTTTAACTCTTATTTGAACTTAGATAAACCTGCCTTGGATGAGGATAAGTTGACTTAGACAAAAGGAACCCACAGCTGGACTTGAACTTACCCTGCCATGAGGTTCACTGGACCCTAGTTTGGACTGCTTGTAACTTAAGTTTTGCTAGACTTCTAAGGAGACTCTCCTGGAAAAACTTGTTGATTAATGAGTTGGTTTGATGGTAGGCCATGGTGGGGGTGGCTGGGATGCCCTGGTGTACCTCCTTGATGCTTGGCTTGCTGATTGGTCTGATGAGCCCTAACAGGCATTGTTCCTGGCTTGTGTGTGAAATGTGGACTGACTTGGACCCTGGAATGACTTGGTGAACCCTGGGATGTCTTCTTCATTGTCTTGGCTTGGTTTGGCTTGAATTTGGCTTGACACGGCCTGATGTTTGAACCTTGTGGTTCGAGCTTTAATCTGAGGGGGTCTTGTGGCCAGGCTTGTCTGGCTTGTGGCTTGATCATCAAGGCCCCTTGGGTGAGCTCCTGCTGCAGCCTCCCCAGGTTGAAAAGGGCTTGACCTCAAGCCTGTGTCTTCTTCTCCCTCAGAGTCTTCATAGAAGGGACTAAGGTCTCCAACATTAAATGTTCCATGAACTGCATATTCTCCTGGCAGATCAATTTTGTAGGCATTGGGGCCTTTCTTCTCTATGACTTGAAAAAGACCATCTGCTCTTGGCTCTAGCTTGTTCTTTCTTCTGGAGGGGAACCTTTCTTTCCTTAGATTGATCCATACTAAGTCTCCTGGTGCAAAGTCTTTCTTGATCTTTGGAACCTTGGCATTCTTCTTGTATAGATCATTGGTTCTCTCAATTTGTTTTCTGACTGACTCATGGAGTTTTAGCATTTGTTCCACCCTATTCTTGGCATCATAATGGATCTCTAACCTGCACACATTAGACAAATTCAAAGGCATTAAGGGGTTATTACCATAGACCACTTCAAAAGGGGAGTGGCCTGTGGCTGATGATGGAGCTCTATTAAAGGAGAACTCTGCTTGAGCCAGCTTTAAATCCCAATCCTTGAGAGATTTGCTGACTATACACCTCAAGATCCTTCCCAAAGTCTTGTTGGTCACCTCAGTTTGTCCATTTGTTTGAGGATGATGGGAGGTACTAAACAACAACCTGGTATTAAGCAGCTTCCATAATGTTCTCCAGAAATGGCTCATAAACTTTGTGTCCCTGTCAGACACAATAGTCCTTGGAACACCATGAAATCTCACCACCTCATCAAGATATAGCTCTGCCACACCCACAACATCCTCAGTCTTCTTATATGCAATGAAATGTGCCATCTTACTGAACCTATCCACAACCACCATAATAGAATCCTTGCCTCTTGCTGTTCTAGGCAATGCCACTATGAAATCCATACTCACATCTTCCTAAGGCCTACAGGGACTGGTAGGGGAGTGTAAGACCCTGCCTGGAATGAACTCTTGGCCTTTTGACAGACTCCACACCTCCTGAGCACTAATTGGACCTCTCCCATCATCTTAGGCCAGTAGAACTGATCCTACAGTATATCCACAGTCTTCTGAACCCCAAAGTGTCCTTCAAGGCCACTTCCATGCACTTCCTTGATCAATAGACTCCTATAAGAACCTCTGGGAACACACAGCTTGTTTCCTTTAAACAAGAATCCATTTTGTAGAGTGTAGGGTGAATCAATAGTCCTGGTTCCCTCTTTCTGTACTAGCCAATCTTCTGCAAAGTCTGGATCCTCCTGATACATGTCTTTCATGAACTCAAACCCAAGAACCCTTTGTTCCATGGTTGATAGCAGGGTGTACCTTCTAGACAATGCATCAGCTACAAAATTTTGTTTCCCTTCTTTGTACTTGCTAGAAAAGGTAAATGACTGGAGGAACTCCACCCATTTAGCATGTCTGTGACTGAGCTTATGCTGGCCTCCTATGTACTTCAATGCTTCATGATCAGAGTGTAGGACAAAAGGCTTGGGCTTCACGTAATGACTCCAATGCCTTAGAGCCCTGACAAGAGCATAAAACTCCTTATCATAAGTAGAATAGCTCAGCTTGGCACCATTTAACTTTTCACTAAAATAGGCTACAGGCTTCTTCTCTTGGATGAGGACAGCTCCAATTCCCACTCCACTTGCATCACATTAAACCTCAAATAGGCAATTAAAGTCTGGCAACCTGAGGATAGGTGCACTGCACAAGAGTTTCTTTATGTATTTGAAAGCCTGCAAAGCATTCTCAGTCCAAGTGAACTCTCCTTTCTTCATACATTCAGTGAGGGGTGCTGCAATGGTGCTGAAGTTCTTAATGAACCTCCTGTAGAAAGATGATAAGCCATGAAACCCTCTTACTTCTGTGATGTTCCTAGAAACAGGCCAAGACTGAACAGCAATGATCTTGTCCTGATCCACTGAAATGCCTCTACCAGACACGACATATCCTAGAAACTTAACTTCCTCAGTCATAAAGGTGCACTTCTCAAGTTTCCCAAAGAGTTTACTCTCCTTAAGTATCTCAAACACAGCCTCAAGATGCCTCAAATGATCATCCTTGCTCTTTCTGTAGATGAGAATATCATCAAAGTATACTACCACAAATCTCCCTAGGCAAGGCCTAAGCACCTCTGTCATCAATCTCATGAAGGTACTTGGGGCATTTGATAGGCCAAAGAGCATGACAAGCCACTCATAGAGGCCATGCTTTGTTTTGAAGGCTGTCTTCCACTCATATCCTTCCCTGATCCTCACTTGATGGTAGCCTTGCCTCAAATCAATCTTAGAAAAGAACCTTGATCCACTCAGCTCATCCAACATGTCATCAAGCCTAGGTATAGGGAAGCTGTACTTGACTGTGATGTTATTGATAGCCCTGCTATCTATGCACATCCTCCAAGTTCCATCCTTCTTAGGAACCAATAATGCAGGCACAGCACATGGACTTAAGGACTCCCTTACAAACCCTTTACTCATCAACTCTTCAATCTGTTTCTGCAGCTCTTGTGTAGTCTTAGGATCACATCTGTATGCTGGTCTATTAGGTAGTACAGACCCTGGCACAAGGTCTATCTGATGTTCAATTCCTCTCACAGGGGGTAAGCCATCAGGAAGTTCCTCTAGTAACACTTCCTTGAATTGATCAATGAGGGGCTTAACTTCTACAGGAACTACTTTAGACTCCCCTTCCTGAACCCTCTTTGACAGCATCATCAACACAGGTTATTCCTCACTAAGCGCTTTGACCATTGCTGATTCAGATAGGAACAAGACTCCACTAAAGTCTTCAGCCATACTGGGACTCCCATAGCTCTTCTGATTAGGTGGCAAAGGGGCTAATGTCACCTTCCTGCTCCCATGTTTGAAGGAATATGTGTTGCTCCTTCCTTGGTGTATGGAGCTCTTATCAAACTCGCATGGCCTTCCCAATAATAAGTGACAGACATCCATTGGAACCACATCACACAGTACTTCATCCTTGTATACATTTCCAATGGAGAATGGAACCATACATTGCTTGTCCACCTTAACCTCTGCTCCCTTACTCAGCCATATCAACTTATAGGGATGAGGGTGTTCCTGAGTACTTAGCTTCAGCTTGTCAACCATAGTGACAGAGGCCACATTGGTATAGCTACCTCCATCTATGATAAGGTTACAAACCCTCCCTTGTATGGTACATCTACTCCTGAAAATGAGGGACCTTTGATCCTCCTCCAAAGGTACCTGTTGTGAATGCATTACCCTCCATAGAACCAGACTGTGGCCTGTATCAGGGAGTGCCACTATTGCCTCCTGACTAGGCTCTTCCTCCTCACTCACCACTTCTTCAACCTCAAGCTCATCCTTCTCATACTCAAGTAGACCTTCTTTTTCCCAAGTCTCAACCTCCATTATAGTTAAAGTCTTCTTAGAAGGGCAATCCTTCCTGAAATGTCCATAACCCTTACATTGGAAGCACCTAATTCTGTTCTCAGTCAATGAAGTGCTTTGTTTCTGACCCATGATGCCGTTTCCCTTGTCTAAGGTAGGTGGGGGTGCTGTCTTGGGGGTATCAATGGTCCTCAGCCCACTGTAAGGTCTTGTTTGAAAAGGCCTAACATGTTTTGGTGTGATAGGCTTAGCCTTTCCTATCTTTTCAACTCTCAAAGACAAGTTAACAACATCATCAAATGACCACAGAGGTTGCATCCTAACCTTGTTAGCAATGCTCTTATCTAGACCCTCTAAGTACCTAGCAATCCTTTGCTCAGGTTTCTCATTTATATCACACTCCAAAGTGAGCTGTTCAAACTCTCTCAAATAGGATTCAACAGATTTATCTCCTTGTTTCAACTTAGACAACTTAATGAACAGATCCTGGGTGTAATCCTTAGCAACAAACTTATCTAACAGTTTCTTTTTCGGTTTAGTCCAAGACTTGATGGGTTCTTTCCCTTCCCTAGCCCTTAACCCTTTCATGGTTTCATACCAAAGAAAAGCATACCCTTTCAGTTTAAGGATGGCTACTTTAAAAGGCTTAGAATCATTATATCCTTTATACTCAAAGATTCTTTCTACTTCTCTTAACCATTCTAACAAATCATCAGGATTAAGACTACCAGAAAACTTAGGGATGTCTACCTTAAGATGTTTGTCTGTGTGCATGTGGATGGAAGCCCTGCTCCTTGATGAGTCTTCTGAGTCTGGATAATCTTCATCATCAGGTGGCCTTCCTCTGCCTCCTCCTTGGCCTCTTCCACGTCCTCTGCCTCTTCCTCCTATGGCAACATTGCCATCAAGAGCCTCATTCATAGCTCTTGTGAGTTGTGTGACAGTTCTGGCTATGCCTTCCACCATAGTCTCTAAGTTGGTGATTCTCTCTTCACTCATTGGGTTGTTTTTTGTGTTTTTAAATGTAGTTAGGGAAAATGAATTCACTAAGACTCTCAACCAAAGCTCTGATAACCAAATTGCACTGTAAACTACTAAGGCTTGCAGGAATGCTATTTGAGTTCAGGAAATTTAACTAAATAGCAAATGATGTCAACAATTAACTAAACTTTGTACAAACCTTCCTTAGGGTCTTAGAAAGGACTTTTTATAGTCTTGTGAGTTTAGGAGATGATTTACTATTTTTACTAAAATTGAAAACAAAAACAGACAGAAATGGAGGCTGTTTTAGAGAGAGTGATTTGTATTAAACTGGAACTCAAAGATATGACTTAGAGAACTTCCCCTACAGCATGGCACAAGAGAAAGGACTAAAAGACTGGATTTAAGACAGGTTTAGAGTATTACAGCAATGCACAAAAACCCTAGACTTAAACTTAACAGCAAGCAAGTTAGTCACAGCAAAGCACAGACTTAACTTGACTCACAAAGCAAGACACTAATCAGACACCTTGGAGGTGTATCAGGCTTGGCTCAAACTACAGCACTTAGCACAATTTTGAAAGATTTGAGAGGTTTCTCAAGGTTAATTCATTCATTAAAATCTGCTAAAACATTACATAAGAACCTCCTTATATATGGAGGCTGATACAATGTGAGCCCTTGGATGTAAAGTCCATCCAAGGGTCAGCTTTGGACTTGAACTACTACAACAAATAGCTAATTAAGGGCCTCACAAGAGGACGAGTTTAACAACTAGATAGTACAGACACAAAGACACAAAATAGATTGATGCAAAAAGTGATAAAGCAAGTTTTGGAGTTTTCCTGAAATGGAAAACTGTTGTTCTTGTTGTCTTGTTGCTTGATCTGGATGTTTTGCTGCTCCTTGGGACTCTTAAACTCTTATTTGAACTTAGATAAACCTGCCTTGGATGAGGATAAGTTTACTTAGACAAAAGGAACCCACAGCTGGACTTGAACTTACCCTGCCATGAGGTTCACTGGACCCTAGTTTGGACTGCTTGTAACTTAAGATTTTGCTAGACTTCTAAGGGGACTCTCCTGGACAAACTTGTTGATTAATGATTTGGCTTGATGGTAGGCCATGGTGGGGGTGGCTGGGATGCCCTGGTGTACCTCCTTGGTGCTTGGCTTGCTGATTGGTCTGATGAGCCCTGACAGGCATTGTTCCTGGCTTGTGTGTGAAATGTGGACTGACATGGACCCTGGCATGACTTGGTGAACCCTGGGATGTGTTCTTCATTGTCTTGGCTTGGTTTGGCTTGAATTTGGCTTGACATGGCCTGATGTTTGGACCTTGTGGTTCGAGCTTCAATTTGAGGGGGTCTTGTGGCCAGGCTTGTCTGGCTTGTGGCTTGATCATCAAGACCCCTTGGGTGAGCTCCTGCTGCAGAATCAATTCAAGAAGACTCGTATTCCTAGTTTTAACAGGTTTACTAGGTTTCTTTCTGAATTTAGCCTCAATGCAGCTAGCACATTTAGAGAATTCTTCATTCGTCAAACTTGGAATTAAACGCATTGTTTTAAGTTTTTTTAATGTAGTCAACATTCACATGACCTAATCGACCATGCCAAACATCAATAGACTCAACAATATAAGCAGAAGTAGATGCAATATTATTAAAAACTGAATCAGTGTTAAAAAAACCTAAACCCCCGAACATATAACCCTTGCCCACAAATTCCCCATTACGTAACATTACAACCTTGTCAGCTTCAAAGACAAGTTTCAAATCAACCTTGTTCAATAAAGCACCCGACACGAGGTTTCGACGCAATGAGGGTACAAATAAAACATTGGTTAGAGCAAGATTTTTCTCTAAGGTGAGTAATAGAAAGATCTTGCCTTTGCATGTGATTACAGCAGAAGAAGAGTTACCCATGTAGACACATTCCTCATTAGCTACTTCCTCGAACTTAGCAAAAAATCCCTTATCAGCACAAAGGGATTACCTTGGTTCTTTGACTGACCACCCTTGGCCTTACCCTTACCCTTTAACTTTTCAGCATTGGACAAACCATCAGACTCAACCAGATTAGCTTTAGCAACAGCAACAGAAGCATTCACAGATTGACTAAAAGGTTTATCTTTGAGGCGATTTGCCTCTTCGGTCCTCATGTGTCCTACAAGTTCTTGGAGAGACAAGTCCTTTTTCTTATGCTTAAGGTGGTTTCTATACTCAGACCAGGAAGGAGGAAAACGTTCTAACCAAACATTTGCAAGGAAAACATCATCTAATTTCATTCCCTCGTTAATGACATCATCACACAAGTTTTCATAAATATGTACTTGATACATAATAGGTTTTCCATCGACCATCTGAAATTCTAGCCATTTCCCCACAACATATTTCTTTTTCCCAGCATCATCAACTACATATGTAGATTTTAATGACTCCCAAATGACACGGGCAGACTTATGAATCATAAATAAAGCGAACAAGGTATTAGTCATATTGTTTAAAAGATGACATCTTGCAGTTTTATTGTCCTTGTTGAATTTCTTAACAGTCTATTCATTACTCTTAAGTCTTAATGACAACAACAACATGAGGGGTTTCTTCAACAGAAGTAGTAGCGGAAAAAGGAACTGGTGGGTTAGCCAACAAAACATTGTCGATATCAAGTTGTTAAAAAAACATAAGTAGTTTTTTAACCATCTTCTATAACTATTTGCATCTCACGATTCAAGTTTGGTCAAATCAGGAACAGTTCTTGACAACACAGACGACATTGTTACAACACGTAATAATAGTTTTCAAATTATTTTTTGGAATATGCAGTAACAATAAAACAAGAATCGGACCGTGGGGTGTGACTGAAAAACCACATAAATATGACATGTTTCTTTTGTTTTTGGTTCATCTTTTGTTTTTGTCCATGGAAATAAAAAGAGTGTATAATAATATACAATCTAAGAACCGAATATAGGTCCAAGGTAAATACTTCGCTCGCTAGCTCGTCAATGTACCCAAAGTATGCATCACAAACCTGCCAACCGCATTAAATATAAACACGGAAGCCACAGTCAGTGGGGGAGTAACTCCGAGTTCTCCCAGCCACGAAATGTCGAGTTTAATAAAACATGAATAACATAAAAGCAATGTATATGGAAAATACAAAACCTTAACATATATGATATGCTTTTCATGTTATGAAACAATTACTAACATATAACCTATCATGTGAAAGCTATCATGTGAATCCGTTATCAATCTATAACAAGAGGTAGGGAAGCTGGTATTTTAGCTCAGAGGTTACCTTTAAAACATGGCCATGATACCCTCGACCCTAATCAACACGTAATCCTGTGAATCAGTTAACAACCGGTAATCCAAACTCTATCAACCTTAGCCGGCTTGCATCTCCCTTCTAGATATCATAGAATCATACAAACATGAAAGACAATACTTCTACAACAGGCATAAGTTTCTTAGTCCTTCATAGTCGACTTCTTGTAACTCGAGGCTATACCACACTGGTAGGAAAACATCCTAGTCCTCAACGGATCAGACCTAGCGACAACAGCTATTCCATTCCCCGTCCCATGACTTAACCGTCTATGATAAACTCTACTAGGCGACCCCCTAAGCAGAGATGGCTAGTACTTAAGCTGGCTCCCTTCCCAAAGCGGAACTCTTAGGATGCCATGCCCCGACTTGGAGATAAGCCCCCCAGGCCGTGACACAAAAGCTATCAAGCTTTGAACTCCATATGCTCGTTAAAGATAGTACGGCCTATCAATGTCGTGGTCCAAGCTACTCATTTAGAATTAGCATGGTCAAGACGCCATATACTCATAATTCTCTATGGGTACTTAGTCAACACGACACCAACCATATAATAAAACAGTCACGGGAAAAACCTCCTATCATGTGACTAATTGCACATAAATCATATTCAAATATCATATCGCCTCATATCTACTAAGGCTCATTCATTCATTCATTAAATAAAACCTTACCTGAAGACAAATCCCCGACCCGAGTCCCGCGACGGGTCATCAGTCAAACGGGGCTGACTAGATCTTAGTTTGACCAAACCCGTTTGGTCAAACCGGCTAGAAACAGAGTCTTTACCACATAGACTTAGACATAAAAATCACCATATTCATTACATGTTATTTTATTAAAACTTCTAACATGTGAATTATTAAATCTTACTAAAAACCCGCTTGCCTTAAAGGATATCAATTTAAACTACGATCTCGTATTATAATGTCTAACATGTGAGAAATAATAATTTTATGAAAAACCTTTTTAATTAAATATTTTACTTATTAACATTTCCCACTTGCTAAATATTACAAAACACGATAAAATGACAATAACTCAAAAACCGTCACAAGACCAAGGGCGGGACCCACGGGCTAATTTTGGGCCGGACCTAACATGGGCCTGGACTGGGCCCACGGGCCTGGTTTGGGCTGTTTTTATTAAAAATTCTAAAACCGTTTCTAAATATTTTCCCGCATGCTTAACATATTTAAAACCCGTCAAAACAACAACAAAACAATTAAGTATCGACACAAGACCCAAGGACCATAACCGGACCAGATCCAGACCGGGCTGGACCGGCCTGAACCGGCCTGAACCGGCCTGGTTTTGGGCTGGTTTGGGCTGGTTTTTCAGCCATACCCCACTGTTCCACCAACATCAAACACCAAATTAATTCCAACATGTTTTTAATTAACAAACAACCATTTTAACAACCAATTTAACCATCATACATATAAAAATCATGATTATGAACAAATCATTTAAATATGTCAAGAAGACTAAACATGTCATAAATTCATACAACATAATAAAATCATAACTACCTATCATGTTACTACTAAAACCATAAATCATAATAACATGGACAAAAACAAAAGATGAACCAAAAACAAAAGAAACAAAAGCTATGTAACACTAAATCGTCGAGTGTATGATGGTTAAAAATCGTCGAGTGTAACACTAAATCGGACCGAATGAAATAGTGGCATGGAAAGAGCCACTGCCTTGAAAATTGTTTCCGGTGCGACCGTGGTAGGAACCAACAAATGACCAGTAGTTGCCCAAGGAATTACATACTGCTGCCTCTTAGACTCGCCCACTCGAGACTAACAGGCCTGGAACGATTTTATTACTTTACCCATAAATAGGAAAGACATAAGAGAAGACAGACGAGAGGAGTATTGTGTGTTTTTGTTGTGTTTTACAGCAAGAATGCGTCTCTTATTTATACTAGAACTGAAGCAGTTAAAGGAGCCAAAACTGCTCCTTAATAGCAGCAATCAAAATGAAATAAGGGGAGCATTACTCTCACCCACTAACATTCACATTGACTGGTTGTTACCACACAAAATGAACCTGGACAGTTCATGTACCCATAAACCCAAAATAATAAAAGTGGGCCAAGGACCGCACCTAGGTGCTCTACACAAGCCTGGGCCCTGGCCCGGCCCGGGCCACTCCGACACACGCGCGTGTGTGTTTGAACCCATACCCACACACGCGTGTACCCACACCTACACACGCCCGTGCCCATACCCACAAGGTCCAGAATCACAAAAAAAGCCCCTTTGTCCACTCACTTAACCATAAAAGCCCAAGCCCCTTGCTCTACACAAGCCTAAGGGCCGGGCCGCTCCGACACACGCGCGTGTGTCTGTTTGGACCTATACCCACATGCTCCAGAATCACAATAAAAGCCCCTTCGTCCACTAACATTCACATTGACTGGTTCTTACGACACAAAATAAAACTGGACAGTTCATGTAAACACAAACCCAAAAGAATAAAAGTGGACCAAGGACCGCACCGCAGATGCTCTACACAAGCCTGAGCCTGGGCCCAGCCCGGGCCGCTCCGACACACGCGCGTGTGTGTTTGGACCCATACCCACAAGCTCCAGAATCACAATAAAAGCCCCTTGGTCCACTAACATTCACATTGACTGGTTCTTACGACACAAAATGAACCTGGATGGTTCATGTAAACACAAACCCAAAAGAATAAAAGTGGGCCAAGGACCGGACCGCAGGTGCTCTACACAAGTTCGAGCCCAGGCCCAGGCCGGGCCGCTCCGACACACGCGCGTGTGAGTTTGGATGTAACAACTCGAAAAGTACCAAGTTTTTTCTAGTAAAAATATTTTACGGATACTTTTCAGCAAAGTTAAGTTTTAAAATAGAATTTATTGTTTCGAGTCGTATTTGGAAATTTCGAGTTCGTATTTGGAATTTCTGCGAGATTTCATGAGAATCCCGTTTTAAGTCATCTTTGACTTTTCTTGACTTTTAAGTCGTCTTTGACTTTTCTTGACTTTTTAAGTCGTCATTGACTTTTCT